>CAICTM010002932.1:0-10259 GCA_903772945.1 Seminavis robusta | reverse complement strand
CCGCTGAGAAAGCTGCTAAAGCTGCAAGGAAAGCAGGCATGAAAGCTGCCGCGGCTGGCACCGACGACGAAGAGGATGCCCCCGAAGAGGAGGCTGCCGCCGAAGAGGAAGCTGCTAGGAAGAAGAAGAGAGCCGAAGAGGAAGCTGTGAGGAAGAGGAGAGCTGCCGCAGAAGAGGAGGAAATGGAACTTGCAGCAAAGGAAAAGTGCCGCCCGGATGGAAAGGCGAGAGGCTTTGGCAAGGTCAAAGGCTTTGGCAAGGTCCAAGAAGGTTTAGATACAAGATACAAGGATACAAAGGAAACTGAACTCGTCTGAAAAATGTATGTCACTTTGAATGTATGTATCCTTCCCCCCCCACTTGTGACAAAGCAATAAAACTCGTAGTAAAAAATGCAGTCACAGATTCATGTATCCTTAGTAAAAAATGCAATTCATGTATCCTTCCATGTCACGACTGACTGATGTAACCCTAACCCAGATCCAGATTAATGTCATTGGTCATGTCATTGGTTTCAGATTTCTGCCGCCTTGTCATTATTGCCGCCTTTCGCCGCCTTTCGACTGGCTTTGCCTCTGTTTTCTGTCTGTGTTTTTTACTCTGTTTTCTTTCTTTGTTTTCGGTTTCTGTCTCTGGCTTTTTCGGTGTTTACACGTGTGAGTCACAAAACTGGTTCCATTTCTGGATAGCATATCAACATGAACACCAATACCAGCGCTACTGGTGCTACTGGTGCGGCTGCTGTTACCCGAACCAGCAGCCAGAGTCCAGTGAAGAAAGCTGCGAAGAAAACACAGGTTACCACGGACGACGAGTTGCTGCATCCTTCCTCAAATGGAGGATGGAAAATCAGTGGGGTCCTGTTTAGCCAATATTTGCGTCGTCGTACCCAGGTACTTGTGGGCGTTGATGTTGAGATTGCATCCGAGCAAACGTTCTATGCTCTGGACAGGAGTGGAAGGAAAATTATCAACGAAAAGGAAATGTTGGATTTTGCAAAGGCAGTCAAGGCGGCCTGTGGAAAGGAGAGCGAGTTCGATTTTTTGTGCCATGCTGAAACCATAGCTTTCGACTGGCAGAGTAGGAGAGTTGGGATCCATGAGAAATGGGTGCCTGAAGGTTGGAGGTGCTGCTGTGGTAAGATGCCTAGCGGTAGCTGTGGCTGTGTCCGCCCATTCCACAAACTAGATCTCAAAGAGTTCACGACGTTCATGGATGCAGTCAAAGAGGCGTGCAATAATGGGAGCGACTTTTGCCATCATGTCAAATGGGTGGCCCGGACCTTTCATCGACAACAGCGGGAAGAAGAGGCGAAGAAGCAAAGTATCTAGAAGCAAAGTATCTAGAAGCAAAGTATGGAGGAAAGTATGGAGGAGGCAAAGTATGGAGGAAAGTATGGAGGAGGCTCCGTTTGTTTTGTTAGCTAGTAAAACTTAGTTGTTTTAGCTAGTAAAACTTAATTTAAACATCTAACTAACTAATTAGCCACCATGTCGTCTAGAGGTCCAAACTCAATTTGTGTCCTTCCTGTGAAGGGTGCCACACTGTCATAGCACTTCATTGCATCAAGCTTGCAAACTTGGAAATCGTCCATCCATCCAACCCCAGTCAAGGCGTCTAGCACAAATTTGAGGCAGTTATCTGTGTCTGGTTTCATACTTACGGTGTACTCTGTGCTATTAGATTGTGCTGCTTGTAATAGCTTTCCCTTGGGTCTGGTTCTGTTTCCATTGACAAACATGTTTTGTGGAGGCCTCTTGTACAATCTCACCCTACCCATACTGGACCTGCTGGTAAAATAGGTGGTTCGCCAATACCAATGCCAAGCTCGCTCCTAGCTTCAGTGGCAAACTGTTTCATCTTTGCCTCGGATGGATTGTACGTCCACCGCTTGATAAATGGGATTCCTTTGACCTTCCCAGCTTTCTTTGGCGGTCCACACTGCATGGCATGGAACCTTGGGGATTGTTTTGGGACAATATCACCAGTCACAGTAAATTTGTAGCTGTCCACACCCTGTTGACTCTGGTGCTCTCCTTTTCCTTTCCTCTCCATCCGAGAGAATCTCTATAGGGTTGTTGACGTCTACCATGTTGGCATCATCTGCATCTGTTGCTTGTGAGACTTCTGCGGGATCTGGATCTGCTGTGAAATGGCAGTGTTCTGGGATCTGCTGACACCACAACAGAAAAATGGGGGACATTGCTACATGTGTCGTGTTGTGTGTAAATAGGTTGGTTGGGACCTTTGGCTAGTCCCGGCATCTCACTTTGTTAGACACTTTGTTAGACAGCTGGTAGATCCCGGATCCGCTTGGAACTGTTTCTACCCACACTCATGCCCTTGGGTTTCTGTTTCCACCCTGTCCTCTAATCGCTGTGGTCTGTTTCCACCCACACCCTTGACCCATTCTCAAGGGTGTGGGTGGTAACAGAGTTTATTCACTGTGCCAATTTCAGTACCAGCCAACAGTACCACAGCACCCTACTCCCAGGCTGAAAACAACGTGCCGACTCTATTTGGGCAACGGTGCCTGTTACCCACAGTTTCATACCTATTACCAGTACCCCCATAACTTTCCTAGCTAGCAACCTGATCAAGATGTTACGGTGGTACAGCAGTACTGGTATCCACCTCCTCAGTGGAAACACTTGCTTTCCACTAGCTAGCTAGTGAAGAGTCCTGCCTGTTCAGCAACCAGAATAGCTTGCCTGGGTTTGGCTCTGAGGAAGCAGGGGCTGGGTGCATTCTTTGATTGGATTCTTTCTTTGTAGCTAGCTACCGCTTGATAGTAGATTCACGCTGGAGCATCGTTCGATCGTCAACATGCGTAATACCTATAGCCTTCCACGCCGTGGTGCTGGATTCCATGATTTGAGGGCCATTTGAGGATGTGTTCTTCGCCGATCTGTGGTTCAGCTGCAGTTTGGCTAACTACATGTATTTAGCACCATGAAGACCGCTCCCGTACGGTCCTGACGGTCTCGACTCTCCTACCAGGCAGTGCATGTTAGTTAGCTAAAGAATCAAGTAGATAGAGTGTGTGTCTGTAGTCCATTGCTAGCTAGCTAGTAGTATTACAGTGTGCTTGTCTTCTTTGTTCAAAAACTAATATTTGCTTGTGTTTTTACTGTTGTTTTACAATTTGTACTGTCTGGTCTTGTTGTTGCTGCTGCTGTTGCGGACCGCAGACTGTCTCTTGTGTGCCATGTACATGTGTGTTTCAATACGAGGCATCATGAGCATGTGATCAATGTTGCGAATTTTGGGAAAGAGTCGCTGCAGTCGATGACGACGTTGGGCTTCTTCGGTTTCCACAGTCTCGCGCATTTCGCTCAAGACTTCTTCACTAACGTGCCATTGTCGCGACAGCGCCACAATGGCTTCCCATTGATGAGCACTTTGGAATCCGCCGACACAGGCACCGCACATCATATCGTAGACGACAGAAGGTGCCGCTTTGGAGGAGAATGTAGACGCTAGCAAAGCACAGTCTTCTTGGAATTCTTCTTCACTCAAATCACCCGCTTGTTCCAACAAGGCATCGACCGATTCAATCAAAACAGACGGAGCCGATTTGGTGACCAAGAATCCCTTGAGCCAACTCGACTGTTCTTTGGTGTAGTCGTTCTGTTTGCCCAAAGCCATGCACAGTGCTTGCGTGTAGTGCACTTCAATGGCGGAGCGTTCGTGCTGAGGGCCAAAGTGATCCTCATAGACAAATGTGTGGAATCGAGACTCGTACGAAGTGGAGCAAGTGGAATCCTCCGTGTCTGTTACCGTGGCGGCAGTGTTGGTGGGGGTCATCATGTTCATCGAAATCATTGTTAGTATTACTGAAGAAGTGTTTGTGTTACTGAAGAAGTGTTTGTGGTGTTTGTGTGTTTGTGGTGTTTGTGGTGTTTGTGGTGTTTGTGGTGTTTGTGTGGAGTTCAGATTGTGAGACCTGAGAGAGAGAGATTGTGAGCAAATTGGAACCTTCGGTTTTGTTTCATGCACGGTGTCACGGGACGGTTTTACAAAAGTAAAAACCGAACAACTGTTTTACGACTGTCAACCAACCAGAGATGTCCAGCCAGTTTTCCAGTTAAGCCCGCCTGAGTAACAATCATGACATCACTACCAGTTCAACTCAAATCATGTAGATAAGACAAACGTTTCGGCGGAAGTGATGATCCAACATTTCTACATGTTTAGAGACCCCTCCTACTCACCTTGCTGCTCTCAAACATGTCTTTTCTACACAATGTTTGTTACAGAAAGTATTATACGGAAGGAAGGACAGAACAGCAGTTCTATTACTATTCGGGGGCCCACTTGGTCATTGTCCTAATTCCCCACCTGGCGGACTCATCTGCTTTACATGTACAGTCGTACCACGAGTATTCAGATCTCAATTCTTATTACTAGCTAGTCTACGTAGGTAGCTACCAGCTAGCTAGCTACATGTAGTAGATGTAGAGGAGAGGCACCAACCAAGATCAACGAATATTGCATGCTCAGAGTATTGCCGTGCATGCTACCGGTATACCGGTATCCTGCAGCTTTCCTGCGATGCGTGCTGCAAAGCATATGTACAACTGGCTAGTACTTCGCTCAAAAAGACAGAACCCACACAGGTGAGCTCGCGGTTGGTGGTAAATGGGCGACTCCTAATTCAGAAAGAACCCCTCCAAGCGACTGCATCTATTGTCCTATGTCTCATCTACTGGATTTGGTCGTTGATAACCACGAATCCAACTTTGTTGGCAGGCATTTTCATCCAAAAGCATCTTGTCCAAAGAATCCATCTTCTTTCACAGTGAGTCTTTTCAAACTGCTGAAGGGCGATAGATACTATAAACGTAGCTGAGGTAAATAAAAGGATATTGCTGTATTTTCAGGGATTTATTTATAATGAAAATACCAATTGTTTACCGCACCTTCCAAAATTGCCTTCCAGGAGTTTTCATTCATACCAGTGTGAGCTCCAGTAGCTGCTCCAGTGTTGAAGATTTCAATCAGTCTCCGACCAGCCAAACTGCCATAAGCCACAAGGATATAATGGGAATGGCCCCTCGACTCAAAGGTACAGTCCGAACATGCTTGCCAGAGTTTGTCAGTGACATGCTCCAGCGTCTCCAGTCATAATTCAGTAATCGACTGTGACTCGATTGTCATACTTACTGTTATTATTTCATTATTTATTTCATCAGTGGCAGCCAAGAATCTAAGAATCTCTTCTCTTGCTTCGCTGTTTTCAAAGAAGTTCGGCGTGCAATTTCTCCGCTGCCACTGGCACCTGCTGGTTCTGTGTTCTGTAAGACCGATGTATGTTCATACGGAGGTTGCATGTTCACGAGCTCCACAACACGTATGCATAGCCCGAGAGTGATGAGTCGAGTCTTGGCCGCATCGAGGTATAATAGTCAGACTAGCTACTCAGTGCATGCCTTGTACGTACTGGTACATGCTTGTATGCAAAGCTGCGGGGTTGTGCTTACCAGTGAAATAGGAGGCTAATAACAAGATCTAAAGATCTCGTTGTGCTGCCTGGTCTACCCATCTTCATTCTGATACACCTGGATGCGTGGGAGTCGAGTGACAGTGAGAGTGGAGTCCAGTCGTGGTGGTCTTGCCAATGCTGTTTGTTTGTTTGTTAATCTCCAACGGTGCTGAGAGGGGTTGGGTAACACGAGATGCCACTAGTGGCAGAGCTCCCCTTCGCCTTTCAGCACCTAGGAACTGTTACTACTAATAAGTTACTACTATCTGCTCTAAAACTCACCGGTTTCCTATCAGTTGCGATATGATGGCTGGGTAGCTGCGTTGCTGCAGTCAGTAGCCCAGCCGGTTGTGGGAGTCAAATAGAGTGGTACTTTGCCGTAGCTGGCTTTCACCACCGACTCTCAGGTTCGTTTCTCGATTGCGAGTGTGAGTGCTGCTGTTCTAAATCAGGATTCGAGTCAGGACCCGAACAAGTACAAAGCTCTAGCTAAAGCGAAGTCAGCTAGGAAGAGCTCTCAAGACAGAAGCCTTAGCTTTTTTGCGTTCTGTTGGTACCGCAAGGTAGCCATCGCAACCACACACCCAGCCACCAACCGTGTGATTCAGGAGTATGGCGCATGGTGGCTTTCGTGTAGCTTGCTTCGGCTCCATAGGCAGCTTCTCATTTGGGAGCACCACAGCAAGAACCAGAGTTCCCAAGTACGCAACATGTATGTAGTGGTACCAGTCCTGGCAGCCTCGACCACTGGCAAAGGAGCCTGGAGCCACCCAGCCAGTTTCGGAACTTGCATGCAACAGTGGCTTGTACAGCGCCCACTTGGCTCCTTGCCTCGCAACCCCAGCTGGAGTAGTTCAGCTGTACCGGTAGCGGGATAGTCGAGAGTCGAGAGGACAGACTGTGTCGAACCATTGCGGTATCCTGGATGAATTCGCTTTTGACCTGATTGCAATTCTCGAGACCTCAGTGGACCCAGTTGACGCAGAGAGAACCAGAGTTGGATGCCTGCTGTTGGTACCGCGGGCTAGAAGAAGCCATCGCAACCACGCAACCGGTATGGCGCATGGTGACTTTCGTGTGGTTTGCTTTGGCTCCGATAGCTTCTCATTGGGCAGCCGAGCACAGCAAGAACCAGAGTTCGCAAGTGCGCTAGTGGTACCAGACTTCTTCGCCTCGACCACTGGCAAAGGAGCCACACAGTGCGGAATGCATGCAAAATGGTACCGGTACCACGGCGTAGTAGCTACAGCGCCAACTTTGGCTCCTCGCAACTCCAGCTTCCAGCTACGGTAGACCCACTGGCTGGAGTGAATTCGCTTTGGCCCGAGTGCAAGTGACTCTCTAGCTAGAGACTCGAGACCACCATGTTCAAGTTGGAAGCAAGCACGCTGCTTCCTTCTCATTTGGATGGTGCCTGCACGAATTAAGCCAGCGGAGCTGTGTAACCTCGGCAGAAAGGTTGCAGTGTAGAAGCAGATACCCCTATTAGCTAGCTAGCTAGAAGCAGATACCTCTAGTGCTTAGCTAGTGCTTAACTTGCGCTTAGCTAGCAAGAAGCAGATTCCCCCTAGCTAGCTAGCTAGAAGCAGATTCCCATAGCAAGCTAGAAGCAGATACCCCTAGCTAGCTAGAATACTAGTTATATAGCTTTCGCTGGCTTTAGAGTTTTTCCTGGTAGAAGCAGATCCGCCTACTAGGATGCATGTAAATAGCTTTAGCACCATCCCAGGATACTTATTTAGTTTTTGCTGACTTATTTGTAATCTAACCCTACCCTTATACCTGCAGGGACCACCGTAGCAGGAAAAACAATTCGGCTTTTTTTCAGCGCTGGTCTCCTGTTTCCTCAGTTTGCTCGCTACTTGGATCCATATGACGAATAGATGCAATCCAGCCATTGTATAGCCAGCTACGGTACCGTAGGCAGAGAGTTACATCGATCCGTGACAGTGGCAACAGTACCGAACACACCCAGGTTCCGCTTTACTGGCTACACTCCGTTACCGTACCTTGCATTGGATCCTTATGACGAATACTGCACACGAACATTGTCAATCCAGCCGTTGTAGCCAGTTGCCGTAGAGTTACATCGATCCGTGACAGTGGCAACAGTTTACCAAAACCACAACTCAGGTTCCGCCTTACTGGCTACACTCCATTACCGGTTCCTTTCATTGGATCCTTATGACAAATACATGAACAACCGAAGATTTGTCAATCCAGCCATTTTAGCCAGGTACGGTTAGACTTCATCGATCAGTGACAGTGCCAACAGTAACGAACACACACAGGTTCCACTCAGGGTCGCTGCACCGGGTTACCTCGCATTTGGATCCCTTATGACGAATACATGCACAAAACCGACTATTGTTAATCCAGCCATTGTAACCGGCTACCGTACAGTTACATCGGCGACAGTGTCAACAGTACGGAACCACACTCAGGGTTCCGTCTTGCAGGCTAACTCGGTGCCGGTATCTTGCATTGGATCCTTATGAACGAATAGACTACAATGCACAACCGAATAATTATGGATCCACCATTGTTGCCGCTTGCGGTAAATAGCTACATCCACGATAGTGGCAACGTAGAAGTTGGTTGCTCGCTACGGTTTACCGATCCCTGCATTGGATTCTATGAGCAATACATGCCAAACAGAATATTGTCAATTCAAGCATATTGTAGCCATTACCATAAAGTTACATCAACGGTGACAAGTAGCAACGTACTAGTACCGAACACACTCAGGTTCCGTATTTTACTGGCTATATCACGTTACAGGTACTTGCATTGGATCCTTTATGCACGAATACATACACAACCGAAAATTGTCAATCCAGCCATCTTAGCCATTATCGTATGAGTTACATAATCGGTGACAGTGGCAACAGTACCGAACCACTCGGTTCGGCTTTGCTCGCTGCACTCGTTACTTTCGATTGGATCTTTATGAGAATACACACACACCGAATATTGTCAATTCCAGCTTGGTTAGCCATGCGTCGCGTTTAGCTAGTGGAACAGTATTGACTTGCAATCGGAAAACGGTACGACCAGGAATACACCAAAACACTATGAAATATCACTGGAGGGGGAATCCAGTAGTAGGATCCTTCTTGTGTGTTGGTTCGCGTGCACTCCTCATGTTGCATTTATTACTCGACGATCCGTTTCAGACTGTTGGTAGTTAGGGTGGAGTTAACAGAGCCTCCTCCGTTAGCGGTAGCGTTCCTCTTGCTGTTATCCAGAGCGATTTCGATCGTCGACAATGAGATTTCCTCGGCCGTCAACAGTAAGAGAAAAGAAAGTAAGAAATAGATATGGTTTTCTCTTCTATTCTGACACTGAAGAAACCCGGCGACTTACCTTGCTTTTGAAATTGCACCAACTTGGCGTCATGGGGCCGAGAAATGACTGCCATCCCATGGTCCATAGATTTCAATGAGGAATGGCTTTCCAATCTGCACCAGAGACAGCCGGTTTGAGTGAGGCTTGGATACAGAGAATCAGAGGTGCAATCATCGACTCGATTCCAATAATTAAAACAACTCACCTTTTGACGGCCGAGCTCGTATTTCCCTCCTGAATACCATAGAAATCCAATGAGGGAGAGAACTCAGCGCTGTACCTTCAAAAACACTCTTGATAATAGGCTTACCTCGTGTCGTTCGATTCGATCGGCCGATTGGATAAAGAACTCCTCCTACTCGAGTACCGGTTACGACTGTACCACTCTTGTCGGCCAAGCTTGGATTTACCTCCTGTTTACCATAGGATATCTCTCTCTTTTTTAGGATTTTACAATGAGGGAGAGAAGTCAGTGCTGCGCCTTCAATAATAACACACTTTTATTCCACGAATCAACCTAAAAATTTCGAAAGGGAACTTGTTACTTAACGATACACATGACCGTTGATTCTGCAACTGAAGTGCGAGTACATTAATTTACACAGTAAACGCGAGCCAATCGATTTCAGAGTGCAACTGAGGGGGAAACCAAAAGGAGCCTGGTCTGGGAGACCAAAAAATTAAAGGGGTTGAGGGCTCTGGCAGCAAGACTGCCGAGGTTAATTCGTAGTACAGCACCAGAGTAATTGACTTAGAGCATAGAGGACCACTGCCGATGCAAACGCGAATCCTGTGGTGGGATCGTGGGATCAACTGAGATCTCTTAGATTCCAGCATTCCAGCTGAAATAGCTTCGAACGCTGCTCATCATGCTAGCTACAACGCTGCAACGTACAGTACGAAAAGCGTGAGCCATGGATGCTGCTGCCAGTGACTGAATGAATGGTCCGTCCAAGGCTCGCTCCTGAATGACAATCTCCAAGGTTGACGCGGCACACCCCTTTGAGGGAAGGAGAGACCTCCCCGAAGCTCTCATGACAGGGTAATGCAGGTAGCTATAGTTAGCTAGCTAGGGTAGCTAATATTGAGAAAGAAGTGGCATAAGTGGGCGCGAGACAAGATCATTGTTTGCTTTCACGGTGCAGTGCCAATAGGGCTACCCGTTGGTTGTGACTGCATGGTCTGCTTCCACGATGGCAACACACGCTTTGCTTGGCCTGTCGTCTGATTCATCATTCGATTCGGTGCATGTTCTGAAATCGCGCTCTTGTCTATGATACGTCGCTCGTAGATCCATCAAATGAACCATCATTAGTGCGTCAAGGTCGCGCCAAACTGAAGGTTGCATCGTCATGGATTGAATCATTCTCACGTTTGTTCCTGCCAAGCCGCAGCCGAAGCAACTTCAGCAATACATTTCCCCCGA
>CAICTM010002931.1:0-10259 GCA_903772945.1 Seminavis robusta | reverse complement strand
ACTCCTCCCGGATGTATGTGCCACATGCCGTTGTGATGTCAGCTACCGTGACAACTTGGAAGTACAGACGCACATAGTTGATTCGTTTCAAGTCTGCCTCGGAGAAATTCCCATACCACCCCACCCAATCCATAATGTAGGAGTCTTGCTCGCGCTGCAACGGCGGAATGTGAGCATTGTGCACTTCAATCGTGCCTCCAATGGATTTAAGGAACCTTCGCATGCATTGGAACAGCCCGACTGGGAGATGACAATCGATTTCGAGATCCTCAAGGATGGGCCGGCCAATTCCGGCATGGAATTGCAACCATGCGTATGTGACTTCACTTAGGTCTCCAATGTCGGTGCACCTCGTCCTCCAGTGCTTTATGAACTGCTGGATGACCCCAATTCCCTGCTTGTCGGCGAGTCGAAACATTTCTATACCCCAGGAACCATAGCAGATCACTTTCGCAGTATTCGATCGATACCCCATCTTCTGAAGTGCAGCTCGGCGTGGAGCCGATTCAATGGTATCGAGATCGACATCCTTGAAGAAGGTGGTCTCCAAGCAGTAACCAACACTCGATAGGAAGATGCTTCGATAGAACATGTTGGCTTCCCTTCGATTCAGTGGGGACCCTTTCAGAACCCTGGTATAATGGGTGCATTTCTTGATCAGGGCTGCTTTCTGTGCTGTGAGATTTCCAGCCGGTCCTTTGAAACATCCCAGTGACTTGTGATCTTTGTAGTTGTCGACTGGTTTGATCGGCGTGACGATCCCATCAGTGGATTTCACCTTGATGGATGGTGTAAAGTCAGTCCCCGAGACCAGCTTTGGTTCGCCACTGGATCTGAACTCATATCGGAGATGATGAAAGGAACACTTCGAAGCCTCCAGCTTGCCACCCGATGACCACAGAAGATCACTCCACCATTGAGCATCTTTGGTTGCCTTCTCCACCAATACCTGCACTGAGGGAATAGTGTTTGTCAGAAAGCAATTCGTTCTTGAATTCGTATCATCCACAAACCCTGTCATGAACAGCTTGACCTGCTTTGATCCGTCTGGGCTGGCAAAGGTGGCACCAGTTGCATAGGGCTCGAAACAATCAAATAGTGTGCTCGAAATAAACAGCCATAAAGCAGGGGAGTTCCCAGCTCCTTGGCCAGACCCGTGCCAGGGATCTTCCTCCGTATGACCGAGAAATGTGACTGACGTTCCCAGAGTGGTCTTGATATGGTACTGGGCCTGTTCCAGATTCATGCCATTCACTTTACAGACACGCACTGGCATACCCATCTTTCGGCTTGCAAGACTGGCAATGTACATGAGAATCCTATCGTAGCACGCAGCCGCGTCATTGTCATTCTTGATTAGGGGGTGCAAACAACAACGTGATACTTCGTACTCGAGTTCCTCCATATAACAGAGATCAATTGCCGACCTCCCTGGGACGGAACCGAATTGCCTTGTGTTGATCAGCCCTTGCTTGGAGGCATGGTGGAGGAGTTCGCGCCACTTCACTCCGAGAAGCAGGTTATAGTCGGCTTCAAAGATATGGATGACTCGCAGACGATGGATTTTGCAACCACCCTCTCATCCTTGGGGATGAGGGTGTTGACAATTTTGTTCCATCTAGAGTAGGCAAAGCCCTGTTCCAGAGCAAAGTTGAGGAGCCTAAAGTGGGCCTGTTTGATCTTTGTTTGAAAATCTTCCAGCTCCTTCCCTTCCTCAGACTCTGGGTCGAGACTGTGTTCCGCAAAAAGTGACTTCCAATGGCCAAGGTGTTGCCCAGAGGGAGAGGTGGTGGTGCGCTCATTCCAGCTCTTGAGTTTCCCATCAAACTGTTCCTGTGTCAACGTTGCTGGAATCTCACCCTGGTGAAGTAGTAGTAGTCTTCTCAGCAAAGAAGACACCCCCAGCCATCAGAGCAAAGTCCAATACCCAGCCAGCTACCCAGCCAGTCTACCAACCTTCCTACCACCTTCTACTATCATCTGGATAAGCCTGACAACGAGTACCAACAAGAAACAAGCTCAGGAGTCGCCCGAGTGGAAGTCATCCTTCAATTAATTTTGCGTTCACGGACAGCGGTAAAGTGTGCTCTTTTCGACGCCGTGGTTCCCATAAAGTGATCTTCAGTGTTAAACCATACCCACGAGTTCGTGATCCTGTAGCTCAAACTCAAGCTCCTGAACGACGCCGCTCCAGGTGTCCTTTGACTTTACCCTTTTACCAAGCTCAGTACTACCACCCTATAGACACGTGGTAACAACAGTTTGCTTCGATTCCAGGCATTCCAGCTTGAAAAGTACCCACCAAGACAACTGTCCCACAATGACAGACCCCAACATTGCTACGGCTGCCAAGAACCTTCTCTCCTCGAATCGAGGTGGAACTGGTCTCCTTGATGATTTCAAACTCCCAGAAAATTTATTTCCACGATCCGACACCTGGAATGATCCACGATTCGCCCAGGACCAGGATTCCCGAGCCACATTTAGTCTCCCTCGGGATCTCCAAGCCAACCAATATCATGGTCTCCAATCGACCACCCAGGGACACCTATCCAAACTCAGCGCTAATATCCAAAAGGATTACATTGAAACGAATGCCGTGGCTATGCGCAGCTCCTCCAACTCTCGCCTGTTCTCTAACACCGAACGATACCACGGCTTAAACCGGGTGAAGGCTGGGACGAGCCTCATGATGTTGCGTTTTCGTCGTCCAGACAACACGGTTTCCCCTCCGGTTCTCTGCATCACTGGGCCAACCGCCGTCTTTCGTCCTGAAGAAGCTTTCTCAGTTGGCGAATTATCCCCCGATACCATCACTGCGGAGGCGCCATTGTTGATGCCATCCGAGCAGCCGTTCCCCACGGTAATTTCTCCAATGCTCGTCTCCCTGGCTCCAAGCTCACGTGCATGGCTTGAGAAACCCACACCTCTCAAGGAATTGCAGGACATCATCGCCCACTCAAAATCGGTGGTGATTCCCGATGCTAGATCTTCAATGGGCTATGTTCCAGTTGTGGATCGAACCAATACTATTCGGAGCAAATTTCAAAACCTCCCTTCGGATCCAATGATCGAGTACCACCTTTGGGCACCTGACATTTGGAACCCCTCTAAAAACAAATCAGAGCCAAACGTGGATATTATATCTGACTGGATGGATGTCAACTGTCCTCCACCATGCCCTATTCGGAGCCCCATCTTCGGGCCAAATTCCAACTCGACTGTGCGGGGTCCCATCTCTGGATCCCTATCGGGCACAGTCGATACCGGTCGGGACCCCATCTCTGGGTCCCTATCAGGACCACAAATTCTTTCAGATGCTACCTCTAGCCCATCAATGGCTGCTCAGATCAAACTCCACTTCGAGCCTTCTACGGCCGCACCAGCAAACGAAGCCCAAGGAGGCGTTTTGCTGCTCCCAAAATTTCTGCTCTTCCCTGAGCATGCTGGTCTCCCTGTGGGCGCAGTGTTCAACCCCGACAACTTGTCCCAGGCAGATCTTCGGTTGCTCATTGCACACTCTGCGTACGATGGCAGTATCGGTACAGCATCGTGGTTGGATCATCCGCTCACTGAGATGTGGCTCCTAGCGGCCCAACAAAACCCAGAGATTTTTGCCATCACCGTTGAGCCATATGATGGCTTCAAGCAAGCACCAAGTTAGTCGTGTCTCTGGACGAGATTCTTTTGAACCCATGCGCAAGGAGATGGTAAACTTGAGGAGACATCTTCGAGGTGTTGCCTTTAGCTGAGGCAATATCTGATGATAGGACAACCAGTCCCACCTTCTAGGATGACAACTTGTCACCTAACTACCCAGTTGAGGGCTCCAGGTGGACAGTTACGGCCAAGATTGTTCTCACTGGCCCTTATGGGGAGATAGACAGATACCTCCTAAGCCAATGAGCTGTGATGCAAGTATGGGGAGATCAGGTGGGATCCCAATTGACGGTCAAATGGACCAATGCCAATGCACCCTTTCTCCCCTGAACACGACTGGAGGTTTGATCACAAGCCCATGTGATGCCCCTCCCAATGTGTCAAGTGGTACTCAGCAATGGACACCTTGATGTATTCAAGAGGGTTGGTAACCCCTGAGGTAAGCAACCAAAGTCCACACTGAGAAGTCAGATGCTACCAGTTCATGGAAGTATTGAGGGAAGCCCCATGATGTGCAAGCTTGTTGGCATCCCATCCATGACTCCAATGGTGGGGAGCGATGAGATTATGCCATAGGAGCCATATGGGTGCGGCGCAGCTGTGCTGGCTCAGTCTGATGGAAAGATCGCTGCTGCATCTGTACACTCTTTCAGTACAATGAGCTGTGTCACCATCAGACAAGATAGGAACATCTGTAGAGGACATAGAGTTCCTCTGCAAGGAAGGATGATGCAGTTCCCCAACCATGACCTATCTAGAAAGATAGCTTGGTCAATACCAGCCAAAAGAGATGCATGGATATGTATCCTGCATGGCTGGATGGAGTTTCACGCAAAATCAGAGTTTGTGTTCATGTTATAGTTTAAAGAAGAAGTAATGAAGAAGTAGTTGACCTGAGAAACAGACCCAACAGCACAAGTAGAGCTCTGCAGTAGACCGGATCCTGTATGGCCAGTGCCAGGGTATTGAGCAATTAGACTGTTCAATCATTGCTTCCACAGTGATTGAATAGCATTGGCTGCCAGCCTTGGGCTGGCCTTTCCAGCGCCAGTGGAAGGAGATCTCCACCAAACAGAGCTCTCCATCCCAGCTCTTGTGCACCTACCAGCTGAGTTCCTAACTGGAATTCATAGGATGCTCACTTGTCTGTAGCAGGTTCTCTGGATCATGTGGAGACACTCAAATGGCTGACTAGTGTGCAATACAGCCCAGAGGATCAAGGTTCTGCAGTGGACTTCATTGTCAAGTTTGACACAGTTGTTACCCGATACAATGATGGCCAAGGAGACTCCAGTGATAGGCTCACCGATGGTATACAGAAGCTGTTCTTACAGCGGGCCTTCACCAGTGTCCCCACCTTGAACGACATTTCTGCACGTGAACATGAGAGAGTATGTCGCGAGGGACATCATGCATCGTTTACATACGACGGGTACAAGGAGGTGCTCCTGAATGCCGCCACATTCTTTGACATCAACCGAAGAGATGATGACTCACGTCTAGCCAACATAGCCGACATTGGCAAGACGAGACATCAGGGTGATGGGGAGCAGTGTAAAGTTCCACGCCTTCCTGACTACGTCTGGTCTCAGCTATCCAGTAATGGACGCCAGATTTGGTACAGGCTCTCTGTCGCTGACAAGAGAGTCCTGATGGAAGCCCACCGTCGAACCCAGATGTCAGCAAACCTGGTGGATTCGAAGAGCGAAGCTGACCCAGCAGTCGGGGACGCCTTAGATCCTCCAGACGGCAATGTGGTGAATGCAGCCCTCAAGGGCAAGTCCAATGCACTACGCTAAAAGCTAGTGTAAAGATCTTTCGAGTGTTTTGTGTTTGAGAGAATGAAAGTTATGAGAGAGATTAGAAAGCTATGAAAACTAATCAACGAGAGAGATCACCATCAAAGGATCGTAGATCTGGTCTCCCGCGGGAGACTATAAAGTGTGATAGAGTAGGTTGCGGTAGTAATCCTACGTATCTCCACGATCCTGAAACGGAACGCGTGGAAGATTCGTCTAGCATGGATCTAGTAGCGTGGAAGTACTCCACGCTGGCTAAATATCTAGAGCGATGTTTCATCAACAACCTAGTATGACTAGAGCGGTCATTGAGAACCCTGTCTCAAATGACTATTCACGAGAGACTCAGTCATGAGTCGAACTCAAACCCTATCTAGGATCGAGTCGCGAATAAGGCTAAGAGCCGTGTATTGCATTCGCCCCCTGACAAGGGTCACAGAAGGCGCGACAGCAGTCGGACAAGGAGAACATATGATTTAAAGTGCGGGGCACTCTCATGAGATTTGGATGTAGACATGTGCGTCGCACGATGGCAATCCTACAAAGGGGATCAGGCCTTGTATGGGTGTATATACCTTATGTTCCAAGTCTGGTAGACTGTGCTGCCATTGGCGGTAGCATGTCGGAGCCGAACAGTGCCATTGTCATTGACTCGGTCTATAGTGTAAGGACCTTTGTACTTTGGCTGACCGTACTTGCGGTGCTGATACTGTTGAATCATCACGGTATCGTTGACATTGTATTGATGAGGGACACGCGTCGCGTTTTCCCTATCGTTGTTCTGTTGGATTAGTCGTTGGCGACGTTCCTTGATGTACTTCCAGTTGGCTTCGAAACGGACGTTGTGAATCGCGTCACGATTGAACACGAGCTGCGCAGCGTTGCACGCAAGGTGGTATGAATCGTGGCATTCATTGCAAAGCGAACCGCCGTGAGGACTCCATCCCAGGATCCATTCACGAGGTCGTCTTGGCACTTGATGTTTTGAACAGCGATCAAGTTGCGTATGGTCTGATGAGCACGCTCGACCATAGAGTTGGCTTGAGGGTTACGCGTAGTGATGAACTTGCGACGAAGTCCATAACTCATCCCGGAGGTCTTTTGCCTCTGCGCGGAACTCCTCCTCTATCCATGATAACCTCAGCAGGCCATGGATACCGAGTAAGCACGTTTGTTCTAGGACGATGGCTACTTCGTCTGCTGCCTTGGAGCAGATCTCTGCAATCTGAACCATCCGGTTACGGGATCAATCATTGTCAAGAGAATGAAGTGTGCAGGAATTCTTTTTCTTAGGATCCCCGACATTGTAGGGCTATCAGGTCAATACATAGTTTTCCAAGGGATCTCCTCGCAAGTCTTTGGAGGCATCAATCCCGCTTACCGTCTTGGGTTTTTTCATCTGGCAGCTTTGGCAACGCTGACATACGGCCTGCACAGTCTTGGCAGTCTTTCCAGGTGTAGTTTTGGCTGATGTAGTTCTGTGCGAGTCTCGCCAGATGCATCAGTACACCATGGTACCATTCGACTTGCTTCTTTCTGCATAGTCTTAGGTACGGACGATTTGTCGTCCTTGACTACTAAGTCAAGACTTATCCCTCTGGGGAAAGATTGCTTTTTGTAGTCGTTTGGTTTGTCCTGAGGAGTTTCTTGATATCGTTGTCGTCCTTCTGACGATGTTCGATCTCGGGGAAGAGAGTAGGGAACCTAGGGAAGTCCTCTTCGCTGCAGCCATGAGCTCAGCGATCTCGCTGGGCTTCCATCTGTTCTGAAGACACTCTTGTTGGAGATGTTAAGTCTCGACAACGCATCAGCGACGATGTTGTGTTCGCCCTTGATGTACCGTAGTTCAGGGCTTATTCTTCCAGAATAAGGCGCCATCATTACGCGATCGGTATTGAATGTTCTTCATGTAAGATTCTTATGGTCCATATGTAAAACAATCTTCTGTCCTAGAAGAAATTTACGGAACTCTTTCAGATTTCTACGATACTGAAAATTCCTTCTCGGTAACGGTGTAGCGTGTCTGAGCAGGGTTGAGCTTCCTGCTGTAGAACGCGATAGGTTTTCCTTCTGGGAAATTACTGCACCTAGTTGAGTATCACTAGCATCCGTGTGGATAACGAATGTATCGTTGAAGTCAGGGTATGCGAGAAGGTTTCTTTCTGTTGATTTCTTCATCTGTTAAAGGCCTTGTCGTGTTGGTTTCCCATTTCCACTTCGTTTTTTTGGAAGTCAAGAGCGGTGGGCAGTACATGTGTTCGTCTAATCCACATGTCTCGATAGTATTCACTAGTCCAATGAATTCTAGGAGTTCTTTTCTGTTAGTAGGAGGACGATATTCTGGATCGCGTCTATTTTCTTGGTTATAGGTTGATCCTTTCGAGTAATCCAGTAACCTAAGTATTCAAGTTCTCCTCTTGCGAAGAAGGACTTGTAGCATTGATCTTAAGTCGGCTTCTCGAAGCCTTCGGAGAACTTCATCCAACTTTTCAACGTGATCTGCCAGATCGCGTTATTAGGATGAGTAATCATCAATGTATGCACAGACGTATTCTAGGTCGTGCATAAGTGTTCCCATCTTCTCTTGGAAGATGTCGGGAAGTTTTTTTTTTTTTTTTTTTTCTTTTTTTTTTTTTTTTTTTTTAATAATTACATAGAGCCCATGGGCAACCTCTGGTATTCGTACATTTCCCCATGCGTGAGTACGATAGTACAGAGTTGTTTCGAGTGAGGTGACAGCTCGATGTGATAGTATCCCATGTTCAGGTCTAGACTAGTGGCGTACTTGAATCCGTCTAGGTTCAAGAGCATGTCCTGTATTTTTGGGATAGGATAAGGCTTCCGCTTAATCCTTTTGTTTAGTTCCTGGAAATCAGAGATGAATCGTACAGATCCATCCTTTTTGGGAATGATAAAAGTTGGTGCCGCCCATTCGGAACCGATAAGATCCAAAAGGCGATCCATGAAGCGCCACTGGGTACGCCACAGCTGTGCAGACTTAGCTGTGTGACATCATTGCTGAAACCCGTGTACAGTCAAAGAGTACAGCCAGCAATGCTATCATCCAGCACTGTATGTATTGCTGAGGCAAGCCTAGGTACCATGAGTATGCATGACATACAGTATGTATACCCTTGGTATGATAGACATCAACAAACCTTCTCTAGAAGGGATCCATATAGAGGATTGCCTCTCCAAAAGCAACTATCCTATCATTGGATTGCTGTCGAGGAAGTGTTGTGTTGAGTTGATCTATTTAGCTAGCATAGTAAGAAGAACCAAGTAAATGAATAGTAACCTGTGAACCCAGAGAGTACATCCTAGCCCTGCAGTAGAGTAGTTCCTGCATGGCCTGTACTAGGGTAGTCATCGCCCCACCAACCATTGCAAGTAGTCCTGGTTGAGTGGCTTCAACACCTGTGGAAGGAGACCTCCATCAGACTGAGTTCTCCATCTCCAGCTCTTGTGTACCTACAGCTGAGTTCCTTGGACAGAAACTCATAGGATTAACAAGTTCGCAATAGCGACACAAGAGTGGCTACATCAGTGTGGACGAAGAGTGCAGCGAGTTCGACCAAAGAAGAGGAGTTCGACAGAACAAGGAAATCGAGGACCAAAATCGCGACGAGAGCTACGACGCAACCACCAAAGCGTTCGAGCCGAAACCAAGCAGTCCACCTATCAAGTCGAGGGTGCTCTACACGATAGGCTTGGTCCCAGCTTGTTGATCGGCCTAGTTCAAGCGGCCGATAGTGGAATAGATCACCATTGTCGACTTTTCGCGATTTTCCTACGGAATATCCCAGTCGTGCCTACGGTACAACGATCCGGTACTCACACGGTACTCACAGAACCGGTACAGGTTCCGTACCTCTGTTCCGAAAGCAAGCCGACGTGATAGATCCACATCGATCCTCACAATTTCGTTCAAAACGCGAACTTGACTGGACCCACGAAGGAACCCGGAAAGCCTCGAAGATACTCGCTCGCTCCGTGTACGAGGTAATTGACAGCCTCTAAGGTAACTCCAGGTACCACGGCAACACCTTTCGGACTGTTTCCAAGGTATCCAAGGGTAGTAGAGGCTACAGGACAACCTGCTCTGTCATCTAACAGAAGTGCAAGTCCTCAAGTCCTCATTTTGGATTTCTTTTACACAGCAACACCACTACACTACACTGTCAGTAGCCAGTGCACCAGTCATCATGGGTAGCAGCAACAAGAAGAAGAAGAAGCAACAGCAGGAGCCAGGTGCCAATGACACCACGTCATCAACACCAGCATCCAATGCCGGCAACACACAGAACAACAACAACAGGTCCACCACTGCAGAGACCACAGCTCCAGCTCCAGCTCCCTCTGCTAACACACCTGTGGATCCCCCCTCTGTTTATGTGCTGACACCACATTACGGTGCCCACACTGGAAACGAAAAACTCTGCCAAACAATGAATTTGCTCTGTAGTTTCACTCTACAGAAGGGGCAGAGTGAACTCCCAGAGTTTTGGCTAAGTAATGAGTTCGAACAGGCCGCAGAATGATGTATGTGACCCGAGTTGCATGACAGGGATGGCAGGCGCATGATTCGATCTTGCACAGACCAGGTATACTACATATCTATATATGTATACCTATATATATATTTATAACCACGGTTAACCGTCCTAGAAGAGGAGTTTCACATTCACAAAGTACACGAAAAGAAAACAATTACGCCCTCACGCAAACCAAAAAAAACAGTCAAGGCTGCACTGACAAAAGACATATGGGTATGAGAAAGAAGGCAATTCTCTTCTTTCA
>CAICTM010002929.1:0-10273 GCA_903772945.1 Seminavis robusta | reverse complement strand
GATTAGAAAGCGTCGAAAACTAATCAAACGAGAAGAGAATCATTCATCAAGGGATCAGTAGATCTGGCTTCGCCGCGGGAGCACTATAAAGAGTGTTATAGATTAGGTTGTGGTATTAATCCTACGTTTCTCCAAGATCCTAAAACTGAACGCATGGAAGGTTTGTCTAGCCTGGGTCTAGTAGCGTGGAAGCTTTCCACGCACGCTAAATATCTAGAGCGATGTTTCATCATCAACCCTAGTATGACTAGCGCGGTCATTGAAAACCCTGTCTCAAATGACTATCAACGAGAGACTCAGTCATGAGTCCCGAACTCAAAACCCATATAAGGATCGAGTCGCGATAAGGCTAAGAGCCGTGTATTGCAGATGGAATGGCATTTCTCTCATAACTTTCACTCTTTCAAACTCAAAACACTTCGAAAGATCTTTACACTAGCTTTTAGCTGTAGTGCATTTGTTAACAAACACAATTACTTTCAGCTTTACCTCACCTATTCCTTAACATGAAGATTGCTCATGGAAAGCATGCGTTCCGCTACTTTGAGAAACAGTTGCCTGACAAACCCATTCTTCCTCTCGTGGACAATGACGAAGACACCGAGATCGACGATACTCCTGCAACCACCTGCAAACTTCGCAACCATGTTGCCAAGCGCAAATCAGAAAAGTCTTTGATAACGAGGCAAACTCCTCTATCGATTTCCATCACTTGGATGGAAGAAATCTCTATCTGAGGGTTAGGCCAGGATGATGACTCCAACGGAACCATGTTCCGATTCTCATACCAAAGTGATGAAGATATCTCACGTACTAGTAAACAAGAATTGTTTGCAAACGATGAACTCTACGGCAAATTAATTGATTGCCTAGAGCTGCTCAACTAGACTCTGATGATCTATTTTAGCATCGTTAACCTCGTCCGTGGCCAACACCTCGTAAACGTCGCAAGACAAGAGACCTCAAACCCATCGTTCATGTTAGATTTAACAAGCGAGAAAAAGGGAAAACCAAAAACCGCTTACACTCCGCTGTTGCTTACTGTATACAAGAGCATCCGGAACCTTGAATGCTCAAACTCATGCTAAAGAAATTACTCATGAAGTATCTTGGGGGCGTCCAAAACATGTGGACTACCCCTGCAGGAGAATTAAACACCAGCACGAAGTGCAAAGGTGCATTTATGATTCCTGAATTCACCGAAGATTAGAATTATCGAGTGGATTTACACGTCACCAAGAGAGTGGGGGCGTATGACATGATCTTAGGTCGAGACATTCTCTCTGTTCTAGGATTCAAGTTCGATTTTACTACCATGTCAGTGGAATGGGACGGCGCCTCTATTCCTATGAAAGACACCGACACCAATGAGAAGCAAGAACTTCTTCATTCCTGATCCTAACGCTGTTGATGACAGTGCAGATCGTCTCAAGAAGATTCTTTCGATGCTAAATACAACCAAGCTGACTTAAGGCAGGTTTGCCAAAGTCAAGATCAGTTAAACACGGAAGAGAAGGAACAGCTTCATTCCTTACTGATGAAGTACTCTGACCTATTTGATGGTACTTTAGGAAAGTGGCAGATGGGCGGACGACTACGAGGTAGAACTTCGTCCCGAGCTAAATCCTATTATGCTAGGGCTCACCCTACTCCACGGGTCCATACCAACATCTTAAGAAGGAGGTTGAACGTCTCTGCAAGGCAGGAGTAATCAAGAAGGTAACGTTCCGAGTGGGCGGCACCAACTTTATCATTCTCAAGAAAGATGGATCATACGATTCATCTCTGATTTTCCGGAACTGAACAAAAGGATAGAGCGGAAGCCTTATCCTATCCCAAAAATACAGACATGCTCTTGAATAATGGATTCAAGTCGGCTACTAGCTAGACCTGAACACGGGACATACCACATCGAGCTGACACATCACTCGAAGCAACATGATACCATTGCACTCCCGAAGGAAAGCACGAGTACCAGCCATGGTTTGCCAATGGGCCTATGTATAGTCCCGACATTTCCAAAGGAGAAATGAACACAGCATGAGACTTAGAATACGTCCGTGCATACATTGATGATCTACTCATCCTAACTAACGGCGATCTCCAGATCCGTTAAAAGTTGGATGAAGTTCTCCAAGACTCGCAAGAAGCTGATTGAAATCAACTACCAAGGTCCTTCTCGAAGAGGAGAACTTGAATACTACTTACTGGATTACTCGAGAAGGAATCCAACCCATAACAGAAAATAGACGCGATCCAGAATATCGCTCTCCTACCACAAAAAGAACTCGTAGATTCATTGGACGAACTACTATACGAGACATGTGGATCAGACGCTACATGTACTGGCCCACTCGCTTCGTTGACTCAAAACAACGATGTGAAATGGGAAGTGGAACACGACAAAGCCTTAGCCAGATGAGAAGGATCATCAGCAAGGAAACCTTGCTCCGCCTACCCTGCATTTCAACGATACATTCGTTATCCACACGGATTCGAAGTTATACTCACTAGGTGCGTAATTTCCCAGAAGGAGAAACCTATCGCGTTCTACAGTAGGAAGTCAACCCTGCGCAAGACACGTTACACATTACCGAGAAGGAACTTCTCAGTATCTTAGAAAACTCGAAAGAGTTTCGTAACATTCTTCTGGACAAGAGATACGTTGTACATACGGACCAAAGAATCTAACATGTAAGAACTTCAATACGATCGCGTTATGCGATGGCGCCTTATTCTGGAAGAATACGGCCCTGAACTACGGTACATCAGGGGCGAACAGAACATCGTGCTGATGCGTTTCGAGACTTAACATCTCCCAACAACGACGGTTCTTCAGAACAATGGAAGCCAGCGAGATCGGTGAGCTCATGGCTGCAGACGAAGGAGGACTTCCCTAGCGAGTTCCCCTCTCTCGTTTCCCGAGATCGAACATCGTCAGAAGGACGACAAACGATATCAAGAAACTCCTCAGGGACAAGCCAAACGACTACAAGAAGCAATCTTTCCCAGAGGGGATAAGTACTACGACTTAGTAGTCAAGGCGTAGAAAATCGTCGTACCTAAACTATGCAGAGAAAGCTAGTTGTAATGGTACCAAGGTGTGCTGATGCACTGGCGAGACTCGCACAGAAATAACCATAGCCAACCTACACCTGGAAAGGACTGCGCAAGACTGTTCAGGCCGTATGTCAGCGTTGCCAAAAGCTGCCAGATGAACAAACCCAAGACGCGTAAGCTGGGATGATGCTCCAAAGACTTGCAAGGAGATCCCTTGGGAAAGACTATGTATGACCTGATAGGTCCTTACAACGTCGGGATCCTAAGAAAAAGAATTCCTGTAACACTTCATTGCTTGACAATGATTGATCCCGTAACCGGATGGTCGAGATTGCAGAGATTGCTCCAAGGCAGAGACGAAGTAGCATCGTCCTGAACAAACGTGGCTTACTCGGTATCCATGCCTGCTGAGGTTATCATGGATAGAGGACGCGAGTTCCCGCAGAGGTCGAAAAGACACTCCGGGATGAATACAGACTTCGTCGCAAGTTCATTACAGCGTAACCCTCAAGCCAACTCTATGGTCGAGCGTGCTCATCAAACCATACGTAACTTGATCGCTTTTCAAACATCAAGTGCCAAGACGACCTCTGGAATGGATCCTGGGATGGAGTCCTCACGGCGGTTCGCTTTGCAATGAATGCCACGATTCATACCACCTTGCGCGCAACGCCCGCACAGCTCGTGTTCAATCGTGACGCGATTCACACGTCCGGTTCGAAGCCAACTGGAAGTACATTAAGGAACGTCGCCAACGACTAATCCAACAAAACAACGACAGGGAAAACGCGACGCGTGTCCCTCATCAATACAATGTCAACGATACCGTGATGATTCAACAGTATCAACACCGCAAGTATGGTCAGCCAAAGTACAAAGGTCCTTACACTATAGACCGAGTCAATGACAATGGCACTGTACGGCTCCAACATGCTACCGCCAACGGCGGCACAGTCTACCAGACTTGTTGGAACATAAGGTATATACACCCATACAAGGCCTGATCCCCTTGTAGGATTGCCATCGTGCGACGCACATGTCTACATCCAAATCTCATGAGAGTGCCCCGCACTTTAAATCATATGTTCTCCTTGTCCGACTGCTGTCGCGCCTTCTGTGACCCTTGTCAGGGGGTGAATGCAATACACGGCTCTTAGCCTTATTCGCGACTCGATCCTAGATAGGGTTTGAGTTCGACTCATGACTGAGTCTCTCGTGAATAGTCATTTGAGACAGGGTTCTCAATGACCGCGCTAGTCATACTAGGTTGATGATGAAACATCGCTCTAGATATTTAGCCAGCGTGGAGTACTTCCACGCTACTAGACCCAGGCTAGACAAACCTTCCATGCGTTCCGTTTTAGGATCGTGGAGAGACGTAGGATTACTACCGCAACCTACTCCATCACACTTTATAGTCTCCCGCGGGAAGCCAGATCTACGATCCCTTGATGATGATCTCTCTCGTTGATTAGTTTTCATAGCTTTCTAATCTCTCTCATAACTTTCATTCTCTCAAACTCAAAACACTCGAAAGATCTTTACACTAGCTTTTAGCGTAGTGCACATCACAGCATCGTACGTATCCAAAATGGCCTTCTTTTTGAACAATGTGTGCATGATCTTGATTGCTGCTTTCTCGTTTTTCTTGAGGGGTATAAAATTTGACATGCATCTCTCACATAATCTTTGAACTCTTTCATTGTTTGCCTACTTGGCTCATCGCATTTGCCCTCTTGCCCATTATCTGCATTGGTTTGAGCTTCCTCATCAGACGGATCAGCAAATGGATCAAAGAAATCTGCAACATCACTGGAGTCGGCTTCACTTGCCTCATCCACCGTATCCACTGCCTTGCACATTGGGAAGGGGAGCATCGTGTGATGCGTTTGCACTTGCCTCAACGTCTTCCTCATGTGCTCCTTGTGTCAACAGTTCTCCATCCCAATAAGCTGCAATACTATCTGTGGTGGCATCCACTGGTAAGTCACCTCTTGTCTGGAGTGCTTCTTCTTCTCTGTCAGCGATTGATTCGATGGCCTCTGATTCTGGCTCCAAGTGCATCTTCTTCCTGGGTCTTTCCTCATCACTATTTTCCTCTGCACTGCTTGTCTCCTCATCTCGTGCTCTCCTTTTGCCACCACCGCCATTGTCATCCTCCCCACGGTCATTGTCGTGGGAGTCAGGGTCAGTCCGTGTCTGAATCGAATGCGGGATTCGGCAAACTGTATCCAGATGCCGCTTCAAACCCCAGTCGGTCTTGCACGTTTTTGAGCAGTACGGGCACTTGAATTTGACCATTGTGCGTGTTTATTTTGTGCAACTGGAAAAGATTTGAGGGGTGGCCAAAGTTTTTGCCTTGGATAAGCGCAGAATGCGGTCAGGTCCAAGGGGCATAAGGAAAATGAATGCCGTTTGCGAAAACTGTTGATAGCTTGGTGCACAAAGAATGTGCCCATTTGCATGTTGAAGCAGGCGCACCCATAAGAATCTTGTTCAATAGTAAAGAATGTTCTGTTCTCCATGCACTTTCGTTAAGCATATGCGTAAACACTAGTTGTAGCCTTGCTTATTATGACGCAATGTACCGTACGAATCTATAGGCAACATCAAGTTCATTTGATGCAAAGCTGAGTTAATAGTAGGCACCTGCATCAGACTGTAGAGGCTCTTGCACAAGACCATCACGCACAAGCACACTGGTAAATTGGGTGGCTAAAATGCGCTTCTTAGATGCACCTAGCACCTACAACCAGCACATTACCTGACACCCCAACCTGTCCTCCATCTCCAGGTGTCAGTTCCACCAGCTCCAGCTCCCAGTCTAGCTCCCCTGCTCCTCCAGGGCCACCTCCTACTCTAGCTTATATAAAAAGTACTAGTTTTAGGCAGACTACCTATCTGGTCCGGAGGACCTTTGTCAACGCTGGTACGAATCGAGCCCGAGGGCCCAAGCAACTGAGTCGTTTATGTGGGTGTTCGCACCTCCTACTCTAGCTTCCGTTTCTCCAACATCTATTCAACCTCCCTCCTCTCCTCCATGTGTGGCCCACCTGCATCACGTCTGCCCTCCGCCACCCCCAATGTGTCCTTCAAGTCCCTTGTATCCAGATGTTCTGACACTGGCAATGGCCGAGATCGACTGCCTAAAAGCAACCATTGAGACTCAGTCCCAGCACGTCTGTTCCTTGGAAGCTGAACTGAACCAGCAGCAGCAACATAACCAGTCCCAGTCCCAGCACATTTGTTCCTCCTTGGAAGCTGAACTGGTCCAGCAGCACCAACATCACCAGTCCCAGATTGACACACAGCGCCGCCAATATCAGACCCAACTGGTTACTCAACACCTGCAGTTTCTTCAGCACCAAAGCGAGCTCCAAGAGATTCAAGCACAACAGCACCGCGATAGCCAGGCCCACATTGAAGCAATGCCAGCCCAAACCTTGTCTCTTTATGATCAACTTGCACAGCTTCGAAGCACACCCAGTCCCTCTGCTACAGATTTCAGCACTTCAGATAGTGGCTCTGGCGAAGCTTACGCAACAGGCATTCCTGTTTGCCCTTCTCCATCCACACCGGCACACCGTCTGCTCCTGTGCCCACCAGCTCAGGCAACAGCATCGATGCAGCCTCTGGCGCACCACAGTCACTGATGAAAGCACCACCAGAACCCGATACCAGCACTCCTGTGAAGATCACCGTCAAGGCACCAGCTCAATCCTCGGGGCAGCACTCTCCCCAATCTGTTGCTGACTTTCAACCATCGTCATCTGCCGCACGTCATAGGTCACTGCCATCTTTGTGCCCATGCTACTCACCCAGGACTACCAACCACAGTTCTATGTCTACCAGCTGCACACCGACCTCCCATTGGTCTGATGCCATGAATCGGCCATTCTATGCCTACCAGTGCTCACTGTGGTCCACGCAACAACCACACCGGCATCATTGCTCCCGTGCCTCTCTAGCCAGAGAGCCGCATTGGGTCCCTGGAGACTAACCCCTCCAGGTGCCCCAGCTTGTAGTTTGTCTCGTATCGTTGTGTGACTTTCTGGTCGTTTGTGAAGAGTTACAATGGTTACTATGTGAAGCAGGGGATTACCATAGAATAGCTGACGATTTAGCCAGGGGCAGATAGTTAGTCGTAAAGCACCTTCCGGAGTTTTTACACTTTCTCCGGTGGGGGGCTTACACTAGGCCGGTTCCTAAGTGAGCTCCTCCGTGCGTCTGAGGTATGCCGGTTCGTTATGGCACCGTTCAGCGGGATTGTCTAGCGAGGTGTAGCCTATAAAATAAAGAAACTACTAAATATGCAGCCAAGCCTGGGGGTACACGAGCTGAAATCCTTACAGGAGCTCTGTTGTTGTTTGTTGTTCCTCTGGGAGAGGAGGTAGATATCAATGGAGGAGTGGTAACAGTAGCAGGCGTCGATCAGTCAATCAGTCTGTATAGGGATAGGACTGAGTGGATCAACTGGTATCGGTGCCAACAGGGACGTCGGGAGAAACCCAGAGTGGCCAGTGAGAAAGTAAGAATACAGGTGTAATTCTCTTCTCGGTGGTCACTGCAGGTATCTCGTGAAGTCCTTCTTGATGATAGTAGGCTGCGTACAGAGGAAGAGGAAGAGGAAGAGGTACGGTACGGAGAAGAGGTACGGTCGCGGCAAGATGGATCGATTCACGGAGTCGCGAGTCTTGGATTCGATTCGAAGATAGATTCAAAAATTCGATTCGAGTCAAGGGATTCGGTGAGTCAGTCGCCTTAGGGGTAAGGTTAACGCGGCTGTTGTTGTTGCGGAATTGTTCGATCGTACGAAAAAGGACCGACAATGGTGGTTTTGACGGTCGAGATCGGAGAACCTGCCCAACGTAATAGGATTGCGATTGGGATGGCTTTCGGTTGTGGACCTTCAAAAGTCTTGTTGTGTTCAATTTCTTCCAATTTGGTCGTTGGCGGCCGAGAAAAGAAAACCCGCCCAAACTGGTAGGATTTCAAAATTGGGATGGCTTTCTAATCTGAACCGGAGAACGCCGTTTTGATAGTCGCTTGATAGGGGAGGTGCGCTTGATAGGAGATACCAGAGGAGCTGTCAATCCTGTCAATCGTAGAGCTTGAATGGGAGATGAAGAGAGGAAAAAGGAGGTTTGTTTTCCGTGATGATGTTGAGTGGATTCCTATAGTAAAACAGTACTCTTCAACAAGATAACAGAAAACAGGCTTCCTGAGGTCCTTTCGCTTCGTTTCAATGCTTCTAATGGTGCTAATAGGTAGTGTAATGGTATAGGTATGACCGATTGGTTGTGTTTGTTGCTATTAGTGTTGTTGTTCTTGTAGTGACAGATTCAGAGGGGAAGCTCCGCGGTGCTTCGGCTTCCCGTGAAAAAGTCACATGTGTGTGTTAGAGGGCTCATTCTCTCAATGCCTGCTGATTGTAAAGCCCTGCAATTATATACTTAGCTAATGCTAATAGTGTAAGGAAGACAGTAGTGTATGATTGCAGGGCAATACGACCAACAGGCATCAATATTTATGTGTTCGAAGCAGCAGCGATCCTCTCGTCGGAAGGCTTCCATGGGCCGAAGAATGCGATCAGGCGGAGCGAACTATACCATAAAGACCATACATCTTTGCGTCCCTACTACTATTAGCGATAGCTATTATACCTGCAATAGTCAGATTGCTGAGCGCAACAGCGATTCCAGCCCACCTTTAGCAGCAGATGTCGATTCTTTTTGTTGTTGTTGTTCTCTCGTGGTTCTATCCCGATAAATGCGTTTCCAAGCACCAATGTTTCTAACAGCTTCTTGCTGGCTTATTAAGTTTGGGCATCCACCTTAAATAATTCGATTGATGCTTCTCATTCGATTGATTCGATTCGATTCGATTCGATTCGATTCTAATTCAAGCCACTCAGAAATTAAATACTGTAAGCGTAAAAGGTCCGAGATTCCACTTTTAGGTCAAGTGGAGCTACTAGACTATAGCAAGATCATGTCAATATGGGTCTATAGAGGTTGTAAACCTCCCCTCCAGACTAGGATCCAGGCAAAGGCAATGGCCCTGGATGATAGTCCACCATGACGATTCACAGAGACAATGGTACGACTATCTCTTGACGACTTGGAACTACTTCAGCACGAAACAGGTCCAGACATCTCAGATCGGTAACACCTCGTGCAAGACGACCGGCGTTCCTCACGGCACGAGTGCCAAGTTAGAGCTGGAATGCCAAACTGCGGGCGGCAAAACCACTCCAACACCATCCGAAGCACCAAACACCGGCTCAACCCCGCAGAACCGTGTCCATCGTCAAACCATACCGCGAGTGGAAGAAGGGGACCGATCATCATCTCCCGCCACGCAAGTACAACGGACGGAAGGGTACCATCCAAGGAGCCCGCCCTGGCAGATGGCCGTTCGTGGACATTCAAGTCTAGGACCCCCAAGTTGTGGCGGGTATCAAATCGACGTTTTACAAGACCGACACCGGCGTTCCGCTTGTATGAAAAGCAGTGTATACTGCTACACCGGGTCGTGGACATATATAAAAACTGCTCCACATAGGCACAAGTAGACACAGCCACCCCACACCGCACACCAAAGCTCCGCCACATCCCTGCAGTCGGCGGCGTAATTGGCCGGCTTGGCCGGCCGCCACGGGGGATTATATTATATGTCAGTCATTGAGAGTCTGGCTCCGAGGGAGGGTAAATTGGATGGAAGTAGGTCTGTCTGTGATACATGCAGCAGGCCTCTCTGGTATAACCAGGGCCATTGCCATTGCCTGGATCCTAGTCTGGAGGGGAGGTTTACAACCTCTATAGACCATATTGACATGATCTTGATATAGTCTAGTAGCTCCACTTACCTAAAAGTGGAACGCCCACCTTCCCAGAAGGAATGAAGAGATTCTACAGAACGGAGAGTATGAGTTAACAGGGAGCCGACCATAAGGAGACTGACGGACAGGAATCGGGGAGACCACTCATCCAAGGATGAGTGGTGGACCGAAGTGTCGGTGCACAGGTGGTGTGCCTATGGGTGTTGATGACTAGCTAGAAGGACTATAACGGGCGGCTACAAACAGGTTCAATTTTTCTGAACCAGAGTTGCAGCCGCCCGACACCACTTTTCCTTTTTCTCCTCCCTCCCCGCGGTAAATGGATGGAAGTAGGTCTGGTTGTGATACATGCAGCAGGCTTCTCTGGTATAA
>CAICTM010002928.1:0-10277 GCA_903772945.1 Seminavis robusta | reverse complement strand
ACGAAAACAAAAACAGCAACAACAGCAACAAAGCAATGGAGATCATCATCATCATTGGTGGACCCACACGCGGTCGTCGGCACAGAGTTCCGAGAATCAAAACAACAATACAACAACAACAGCACCAAACCAAATCAGGATAAGTTTTTCCACAGTCGGCAGTGTCTGGACCACACAACTGCGAGCGACCACCAACATGATGCCAGACGAGACGAGCCGCGGATTCGATGACACGACACGAGACGACAGTGACTGTCTTTCGCCGCTCTCAAGAAACAAACAAGAGGACGACGGATCGAGTATCCGAACTTCCATGGCAGTCGTCGATGGAGATGACGACAATGAAACGGAGGATCCTCCGGAAAAACGACGCAGTACCGTACGTTTCAACGGCGAAGATCTAAATGACTCGGAAAACAATAACAATAACAACAACGACACTGTCCGAAAGGTAACTCGGCGTCGTCGTCACAGCAGCGTTCGAAGCCGGTCAACCACAACAACAATAAAAATCCGCCCCCTTTGATGATGGTCTCTACGAGTCGGCCACCGGAATGGAAACTACTCTTGAAAATGATGGATCTCGAACACAGTTTATCAGCCATCAACAAGAATATCATGTCCGGTCGCCCGGTGTCGGAAGGAGACTGGGAAGAAGTCCGAGCCATGTTATCTCGGTTGGGACGAATCTTTGACGAACAAATCATTTTCGAATGGGACCAAGAAACTGCCGCCGTTCGTAGACCGCAACCATCACGAGCTTGCGTCGTCGAGACAAAAGAAGACAAAATGACAAGAGACATTTCGTTGCGCATTCTAGACTTGGTTTGCGAAGACGAAGCTGCGGAAGATGTGGAGGATTCCATTTCCGTGTACATGAACGCTTCGTTGCATTCAGCGGCAATAGAAGAAATGCAGAGCACACACTTTGGCACTGCTACTAATCCACTGGCAGTTTCTCCACGGGAAAAGCTACAAGAGCCTGATTTCAGCAAACTCGGTGAGGTACTGTGCGATGGACCGTTGCGGTTCAGCCCGGAAGTCGCGGAACGAAGCATAGTGCAACAGGTGCAGGCACTCCCTGTCATGGAACAGGAGTCGTGCCTGCAGCTGAAGAAGGATTGGGAAGATGATCTCGATCATTCTGCAATGGAAGGAGAATCCCATGCACGGCAAAAATTGTTGTCGGATGAAATGATCCTCCGCTTCCTCCGTCATTCCGAAGGTCGCGACGCCAGGCATTTGCAACTGGCGACATGGAGAAAATAAACAGTTGACCAAAATACCAGTCTCTCACGGCTAAATCCTTGGACGAACAAGTGAGCACCAAAACTCTCTTCCCACTTCCTGGCATCAAGACGTTGGAGGGTGGCTGTGACTGTTTCTACATGCGACCTTGCCGTTTCAACCCAAGAGACTGTCGACCACATCAGTCATCAACAACTTGGTTTACTGCATGAGCACAATGCTGGAAAAAGAGGATGCTTGCACGAATGGGATTGGTTTCGTGGCATGCATGGATTCGTGGACAATGAAGCACTTCAGTCCCGACTATTGCTTCCAGTTCATGCAAGGGCTCCAGGGGTACTTGACTCCTGTCAAGGTAGTGCTCTTCCTGATCGTAAACCCGCCACCGTGGTTCGGAAAGGTATGGGCTATTATGAAGCCAATGCTGTCCAAGGAGTTTCAAAAGAAGGTGAAGATGATACCTGAATGTCAATTGGATCAGTATCTGGAACCGGGCTTTCAGCAGTACTTGCCAGATGACATGATGACGGGGCAAGCAGACACAGGCGAGCTAGTGAGGGATTGGCTGACCTATCGCAACTATCTCGAGAGCAACACTGTGGAGACATTAAGCAATTCTGCTAGCTCAGAGGATGATGCCTTGTGCAGGAGGTGTGAATGGCCGTGATGACTTGTGCAAGATGACCTCTCACTGGCTCCTATCTAAAGGAGCCATGTCCTCAAAGCACCCCTCCATATTGATGTTGATGCCGTTGTCCAGCTAAAGATGACTGCGACACAATAAAACAGTTCTTCTAGTTGTTTAAGTACCTATAGAACAATGTAACATAGAATCGAATCACTGTTTTGTCGAATTGGTGATATCAAAAATCACTGCTCCAACCAAAACATCATGTGATTTCAGAGAAGGCCCCCCCAGCTACAAAAGAATACAACACTGTTTGGTTGGTGGCTGTCAGAGTTGATCCATCCAGGGTAGGTCTTGACACCATCACCCCAAATGTCAGACACAACCAGTCTGTAGGCTGCGTCAGTGTTCACTTGTAAGAGAGAGGAGTAAAGAAAATCTTTACCGCCGAGTGGACCACCTGATTCCAATGTGTACCCAAACGACTGGCATACTTTTCCAATTTTTGTCGCATCAAACGGGAATGTTCACAGACCAATTCCGACACGACAATGGTTTCTCCCCGCCATGCCATTTTGAGTTTGGGCAGCATGAGGCGCAAGGATGCCTGCAATGTGGCACAGAGAATGACCATGACACAGACCAGATATTCCAGGGACGGATCATTATTATGACTGCCAGTGCCAGTCGATCCAATCAAGAGAAATCCCGCTCCCACGGCCAACAATGTCAAGGACGACAGTACGGAATCGAAAATGACACGTGATTCATTAAAGAGACTGGGCAATCGTCTTGTGTATCGTGCCATGAGGAGGAGACTGATCATGAGTCCCACGAATACGAGGCATCCGTAGAAAAAGAAGGAGCCGCCCACGGCCGTGCTGCTACGACAGTATTGTCGTGCCGTGTCATCATTGTCATTGTCATTGTGGAGCGCCAATGTGATTTGTCGTGGTTGAAGTGTGGCACCGAGCAATTGCAACAGAACTTGGGGGACGGTAAACAGGGTCACGACCAAGACGAGTTGCAGTTCGGAAATGCTCTTGCGGAGGGACGTGGGTCGACTCTGGTTTTCCCACGTGACGACGTAGGAGGTGAGTTTTTGAATGGGTCGAAACAAGAGCGTTTCCATCATGGTATCACTGGTACTGGTGGTTCGACGACGTTGGTCGGTAGTATTCGTATTTGTAGTAGTATGATGTGTGAGTTTCATGACGGCCGGACTGACAATGGCATGAATCCTCCAAACACGGCCGAGTGTAATGGCATAGAATAGTTGCAGACTGCAAAGGACGAGAGGTGCACCCCATTGGCAGTAGGCATCCTGTTTTGGATCCAAGAGAAAACTCGCCGTGGTGGCCACGACACCCGCCAAGAGAAAGACGGACAAGAATCGGCCCTGCGAAACTTGCAGTACTTGGGAGTGTCGATATCGTATGGATTGGAAGAGTAGCCAAAGCAAGACACTGGCTCCAATGGCAATGGTCACGTAGGAACCAATTCGAATTTCTGGTGTCACTCCCTGGATTTGGACGGGTTCCTGAAAGCGTAGTAGTACTTTGGTTTCTTCTGTCATGGCATGATTGGCCATTTCCAGTACTCGTCCTTGTTGATCTTGTTCTTGTTTGATCCGTACCATGGCAATGACAACATAGTCTCCCGGAACTTCTACACGGAATGGAATTGTTTCCTGGAATTGATGGATACTGGCACCAGCTGTATCGTTGGACATATTCAGCTGCCTTTCTACCCAGGGGCTTTGGATCAATTGTTGTTCCACAGAATGTGGAATGGACATGGACTGCTGAGATTCCTGTATTCTTTTTGCCGCATTGTAGTCGTCTACCACTTGTGGACTGCACATTCCCCCCAAGAGTCCCACCCCACAGGCCACAAAGGAGACCTCCACATCTACTATTGTTTCTGATGTCCATGATGATGATACATCAAACCCCAAGCTGGTCAAGTTCAGTTCCACCGTTGCCGTGTAGTTGTACGCCACTCCTGTGCGTAGTACATGGTCGTCGTCAGATAGTGTTGGAGCCTCGCCGACGAGCGCATTTCCCACGGGACACGGCACGAGTCTCTGTCGTTCTTGTTGTTGTGTGAACCAACAAATGGCGTCCGTCCCAAACAGAGTGTCGTAGCCCTGGGCCTTTGCAATCTCCAGACTCCTTTCAATCGCTCTTTGCTGTTTATGGCTATTACTATTAGTATGAGAAGTTGCACCCCGCAAAGATTCCAACGATGCCAAAGACAAAGATACTACTTCTACTACTGGTAGCACAACAAGTAATGGCAACAAGCACAAGGAGAGACGCTCCCACATCATCATCATTATTTTTGACAGTAAATATGCCCTCCGAGTTGAGTCCTTGCAAAAGACGTGAAAGACAGCAAAAGCACCAAGTGACAAAAGCTACGAACACACGAACACATATAAAGAAAGGGAATTTCAAGATTTAAAGACCAACATCAACCACCGATTCGATTCTCTGGTACCAGTACCGGTACAATGACCGTTTACGGTACCGTCATGTGGCCTTAACCTTAAATAATGTCACACGTCAACCATTGAACTTCCTTCTTTTTCGATCTTTGCCAAAAGGCGACGACGAACCCGAGACGCTGCATGTCATGTATATATCCATGCCAGCAGAATGATATCAAATGGAATCGAATCAGATATCGGCACAATTATTTAGTATTTGTTTGCACAATTGACTCATTATTCGCTAATAGCACTCGCCTCCAGTCCAATACTACGGTAATAGCCAGCTAGCAATATACTGTAGTATCAATTATTGTCAGGATGAAAGACGGAAAGAGCACTGTTCATAGTGCTCCCGATAAGGAAGGCGGTCACTCCTTGGGCGGAAATGACCTCGACACAGATAGCGGAAAGGCATCAGAAGGACTGTCACTCGACCCTGTCATCAGAGATACTCTGATGAAAAGAGCCGAGGCAGAAGCTGCACAACGGAAAATGGATGAAGGAACGACCATTGCCAGAGCGTTCAAAGACAAACAAGCCGTCAAGAAAACAGTCACCAAGAACAATACTAATATGGGGGCCAATCCACAGTTGCCAAAAGGCACAGGGAAACCCAAACAAGAACAACAAGATGAACAAGAAGAAATGATGCAAATTGTGGCAGATCAGGCCAGTTTGGCGGTCGCCGAACAGCTCAATGCCACAGAAGATATCCCATGTCAAGAAAAACAAAACACTGCTATTATTAGCGACCACCACCTCATGCAGTTGGCAGTAGAAATCACTGAAGCGGACAAAATGAAGAAATTTGAAACTGCTGCAGATTCTGGTAATGATCTAAACCGGCATAGTGCAGAACTTGCAGTACAACCAGAACCTATACCACTACAGAGGCAACAAAATCAGCCGTCGAGACCAGGTGCCTACATGGGTTTACCGGGAGAAGCCTTACAACGTGCAACTACCCTACAATATTCCCTTGTTGGTGCCAGTGCCACTGGTCAGGGTGAACCATTAGTGCAGATAGATGATCCCGACGATTCTCCTCCACTGGATGAACCACATGATGCGGGACCACCCAGCAGAAGCACAACCAACAACAACGTTCCATCAAATGACCCAAACTTGGCAGTGGCCAATCTTGTTCTAGAAGATTCAGAGGAGGAACAGACTAGGCCCGCTGCAGATCCAGTCGATCTACAGCATGTCCAGCAGAGAGAACAAAAGAGGAAGAAACAGAGGCTGATGTTTATTCTCTTCTTTGTCCTGTTGTTCATTGTGGCAGCAGTCGTTGTGGGAGCCGTGGCAGGAACCCAAAAGACGGAGCCAGAAGTGGCTGTCTCCCTATCATCAAACGCTCCGACGGTTTCTGGGTCCATGACTCCTTCTGGAGTACCATCATCTGCCCCCACTGGGGTTCTAGACTTGCTATTCGATAGTCTCCCTGACTACACTCTGGCCAGCATCAACAATGGCAGTGAGACCCCTCAGTGGAGAGCATGGCAATGGCTAGCCAATCACCAAAACATCACATTTCTTCCAGATTGGAGAAAGACACAGCTCTTTGCCCTTGCTACTTTTTTCTATGCTTTTGAAGGAGAAAGTTGGAATCCATTAATCAGGGGACATGGATGGATGGACGACACAGTTGAAGAGTGCCTCTGGTTCTCAAGTGGATTTGGTTTCTTTTTCCTTTGGGATGGAAAATACTATGAATTGCAAGACTCTACACCTCCCTGCAACAGCCAAGGACAATTGACATCTCTGGATCTGCAAGAGCTGCACCTCTCTGGTCCCCTCCCATCTTTGCCGCCTGGGATTGCACCCTTGACTACCTTGGATGTTCTTCCCCCATTTTTGCCACCTGAGATAGCGCTCTTGACTTCCTTGTCTCGTGTGTCTCTTGGCAACAATGATATTGCTGGACCACTTTCATCTCTGGTACCAACAGAACTTTATGAGATTACTCGATTGACATATTTGGTTTTAAACCGAAATCAGATCACTGGGAAAGTTCCCTCTGAAATGTTTGCAATGACTGCCTTGACTGAGTTGTGGATGAACATTAATCTGCTGACTGGTCAAGTCCCTTCCGAGCTTGGGCTCCTGACCTCATTGGAGCGCCTCTACTTGGAACGCAATCAATTGGCGGGTCCAATTCCTTCCGAGCTTGGGCTCCTGACCTCATTGGAGCGCCTCTACCTGGAACGCAATCAAGTGGCCGGTCCAATTCCTTCAGAGATTGGGCTCCTGGCCTCATTGGAGCTCCTCTCCCTTAGTGAGAACCAGTTGTCTGGTCCCATTTCTTCCGAGCTTGGGTTCCTGACCAAATTATTCTGGCTTGAACTTTCTGAGAATCAGTTTTCCGGACCATTTCCGTCAGAACTTGGGCTCCTGAACTCATTAGGCCTGCTAAAACTTACTCATAATCGGTTGAGTGGTCCACTTCCTTCTGAGCTGAGGCTCCTGACCTCATTGCATTCCCTCGACCTTCATGATAACCAGCTATCTGGTCCAATTCCATCTGATCTTGGGCTCCTGACCTTATTGAAACAGCTTCGCCTACAGGAGAATCAGTTTACGGGTCAATTTCCTTCAGAACTTGTGCTCCTAACCTCATTGAACGATGTTCCAATTTATCATAATCAATTAACCGGTCCAGTTCCTTCTGAGCTTGGACAGTTGACTGCTTTTTATTGGTTCTCTTTGCATCAAAATCAGCTCACTGGTCAACTCCCTTCAGAGCTTGGGCTCTTGACCTCATTGGTAGCCCTACGGATTAATCAGAATCGCTTGACGGGGACAATTCCTTCCGAGCTTGGACTCCTGACCGGGTTGTACCAGCTTCACCTTTCTGATAATCAGTTGACAGGTCGAGTTCCTTCTGAGCTCAAGGCATTTCCTGCTTTGGAAGCGATCTCGTTGAATGACAACCAGTTCACTGGTCAGGTGCCTATGGAGCTTTGGCTTCTGCCAGCGTTTGAGCTTCACCTCTCTGACAATAAGTTCACTGGAACAATCCCGACTGAAGTTGGTGTGAAGACATCTTTGACAACTCTGCGTCTTCACAATAATATCCTGACAGGAACATTGCCCAGCCAACTGAATGCATCAATGGGATTGACTCTATATGGGAACCAGTTTTCAGGAACTGTCCCAGGGCGTCTTTGCTCTTTTCTAAGGTGTGATTGTTCCCTAAATGAAAGTCCTCCCGTTTCCACTTGTGCTGACCTCACAAAAGCTCCACCGGATTGGCCTGGTCAGTTTCCAACCAAAGGTGCTGATGTCATTCTCAATATCCAAACTGATAATGATCCACTGGAAACATCATGGGTCTGGCAGAAGGAAACCAATGTGACTGGTGTTTGGGACGCATTGGATTCAGGTGGTCCACTCTACCGTAAACATTTTCGTTATTCCTCTCTCTTCCCAGTGAACACTGACACAGCCTACAGACTGATTGTGTTTGACCGTTTTGGTGATGGTGTCAACAACCCTGGATGGATCACTCTGACAGCCACCAACCAAACAGTGTTGTATTCTTTGGTACCTGGGGAGGCCTTCTCTGAAATCACCATTGACGTTTTGGTTGGAGCAGATGGATCTTTTGATATCACCAATTCTGCAACTCGGTGATTCAATTCTATGTTACATTTTTTAAATGATAGGTAAACAACTAGATGCACTGTTTTGTTGTGCTGCAGTCATCTATGGATTCTACAGTAGCTAGCTAGATAGTCACTGCAACAGTTCGCCCTGGCTTTCGAATTCCGAGGGAAATTTCACACTCGAATCAAGAATTCACAGTCAAGTCCAAGCGCAATTGCGTGAACTGGTTCACTGCTTTTGAATGAATATGAACTAGCTAGACCTCAATCTCGATCCTTCCCTACGGCGCAGCGAATGGAATGGCCCGGTTCAATGAATTCTGCCTACCTTGCTACATGTAGCTAGCTACATGTAAGAAGAGTCGACCACTCCGTTCCATTCTGGAAAGTCGCGGGTGTCCATCAATTAAAATTAAGCAAGAATTTAACTTGACTCGACGCATGGCCAAAATAGGCGTTGTTTGGCAGTGTCGTTGGAACAAACACGAGAGAAACTTGTGAATTACCTCCTTAAGGATGTCCCACGGGGGATACAGTGCGTTTTAGTTTTAAGATTATATTTGCTCACTTTTTCGAAAGCTCTCCAAATAGATAAACTTTTCATTAGCTCTTATATCCACCCTATGATTTCGTGGGAATTTGGAACTTCCGACATCCTCATTCCATATTCGAAGCATGTCTCGCCATTCACCTCCGCTGAAATGTTGGCTTTGCGCCTCACAAAGTTGGCTGCCTGCTTGGCTAGCTATTGGCTTTTAGCTAACCATGAATGGAGGGACAGGTACATTCTTATCGATGAACATGTCGGCATTACCAAATTTCTTGCAGAGTGCCATCACCAGACAACAGTAACAACCACAACCACAAATGCGACCATGGACAACAGTGGTAGAAGCAACAACTCCTCCTTGAGGAAGCTAGACCAGCACGGTCGGTTTGGTGGTCTAGCTTGGAATCGGCAACGTCTCAATACAGGATGTTCTGCGAAGGTTGATCTTGTGGAGGGAATTGATGCCGTTGCAAGGGTATCCACCACCATTGCCCGTCCCTGTAAAAGAAAAGTCACCACTCAAAATGACAAAGAGTCAGCGACATGTACACAGGACACTGCGGCAGGTGGCTCCCTACGTGGAATACGTAGTAGAAGGGTACCTGCATGACAATTTGATGGAAGAGATAAGACTGACATATATTGGAAGGGAAGACGAGTTGAAGCAGTGGCATGACAGTATAGTCACAGGCGACTCACCTCCAGAAGGAACACAGCTTCCAATTCATCGGAACTTCCACTGATATGGGATGGAATAAGCGATCCAGTGGCAGGACGTATGACTCCCATTCAGGTCATGCATGTCTGGTGGGAGAGAAGACAAGAAAACCAGTGAGTCTGTCTACCAAATGCACCTTTTGTAGGGTATGTAACCAGAAGTGGGAACTTACCGATGAGATACCGGATCATGAGTGTCTTGTCAACCATGATGATGGTGCCGGTGCAATGGAGGCTGCCTCATTGTTGAAGATGGCAGAGGATCTGTACTTCGACAAGGCTGTTTGTCTCACCAACGTTGTTACCGACGATGACAGCAAAATGAAGGCACGATGCAAATGGTCCAACGTTGATTGGTTGAAACACCACGGTCATGCACCAGGGGACAGGAGGGAGTTGATAATAGGGACATGTGTTGTGCCTCCATCTCAACAGAAGAATCCGGAACATCTAAGAAGCGCATTTTTAGGTAGCGCGAAAACGGGAGCACCCCTACCATTCCATTCCACGTGTTTGGCATATAAAATCGTGACGTCGCTGGTTAAATGCAATACACGGCTCTTAGCCTTATTCGCGACTCGATCCTAGATAGGGTTTGAGTTCGACTCATGACTGAGTCTTTCGTGAATAGTCATTCTCATGACCGCTAGTCATACTAGGTCGATGGTGAAACATCGCGCTAGATATTTAGCTGGCGTGGAGAGATTCCACGCTACTAGATAAATGCTAGACGAATCTTCCATGCGTTCCGTTTTTGGATCGTGGAGTGAGTAGGATTGCTACCGCAACCTACTCTATCACACTTTACAGTCTCCCGCGGGATTTCAGATCTACGATCCTTTGATTGTGGATCTCTCTCGTTGATTAGTTTTCATAGCTTTCTACTAATCCTCTCATAACTTTCATTCTCTCAAACTCAAAACACTCGAAAGATCTTTACACTAGCTTTTAGCGTAGTGCATTTTGTTAACAAACACAATAGCTTTCAGCTACCCTCAACCTATTCCTCACCATGAGATTGCCAAAGACGCA
>CAICTM010002927.1:0-10295 GCA_903772945.1 Seminavis robusta | reverse complement strand
CGTGCCATTGTCACCAACATGATGGCGCCTTCCACAAAGTCGACCAACGTCAATGTGCTACCCGCGTCCACACAGTAGTGAATGCCTAAAGCGGGATACGACCAGGCATAGCCAAGTCCGGAATCTTCTTCTTGCATCTCATAGCGACCCGGCAGGTCGGGTGTGATGGTCAACCGATAGTAGCCATCTTTGGGCGTCTGCATGCAATTGGTTCCGGTGGGGGGAGAACTCGATAAAACAAACTCATTCCGGTTGGCAGGATCTGCCGATAGCATGAAGCAGGGTGCAGTGGAAGGCAGTTCATCCTGTTGTGATGTGACAGGCAAGAGATTGGAAAGGCCAATAAGGAGGGCCCACAGTAGTGATGCTTTCATCTTCATTGTCTTTTTCCTTATTTGATGATCGAATGACCATTGCGTTCTCTTTCACTCGTAACGGTTATTTTTGAAAATTCAAATGACATTGCTGTTTCAATGGCTTAACCGTTACCGGTAACACGCAACCAAGGCACCAGTACAATGTACAATCATCAAGCAAGTCTGGAACGACAAAGCCACGGTTGACTGGCACCATGACAATAGCCATGGCAACGATGGCCTTGCCACTGGCTCAGGTTGCGAGGCTGCGAAAACAAGCAGGGTTCAGGGCAAGGGGAGACAAAACTCCAAGTTGTACACGTTTTAAAAAGAGTGGACAACCTTTGACCTTCACACGATGGCAAGTACTGTAGTGACTGAACCATGCCCTCTTGGCGGGGGTGCTTCTCCTCCCTACCTTTAGCCTTGTAGGCAAGGCATGAAATGAATAGGCATTTGCTACTGCCTGTACAGTGGTACCGTATAGAGCATTGCCGGCCATTTGATAGCCCTTCAAAATGAAAGAACTCAATTGCGACCTAGCTAGTTATCGTCACAAGGGCATCCACAGCCACATATCAGGTTGCCACAGTCAAAATGGACACCATAGTTGTAACAGGGCAAGGATGCAACACCAAAACAATAGCCACCAAGGCTACAAAGGGGATCTGGAAGTTCTCCAGACAAGAGTGGATTTACCTCCAAGTTCAAAGAAAATAGGGATTGTTTCAGTTCTCCCAGTTCTTGAGGCACAGTTCCAGAGAGGGAGTTGTTGGCAAGATTCAACAGTCCCAAAACTAACATCTTGCCAAATTCACTTGGTATGTGGCCAGAGAGTTGGTTCTCTTGCAAACTAAGTCTCCACAGATAGACCAGGTTGGCTAGTTGCACTGGTATTGTACCAGAGAGAAGGTTGTCTTGGAGTTCAAGACCCAAAGCCAAGGAGGAAAGAAGGCCGTATTCACTTGGAATAGAGCCAAAAAGAGAATTGTTACGAGCATTCAGCAGTGTGAGCGATGTTAGGAGTCCCAGCTCGGTTGGCAAGGTTCCCTGAAGAGAGTTGTTGTAAAAAGACATCAACAAGATACTGGGAAGTACACCAAGTTCTGACGGCACTGTCCCAGTCAACCTGTTCCTCTCAAGAACCATCCATTCCAGATATTCCAACTTGCCAAGTTCTGTGGGAATGCTGCCTGAGTGTAATAAATATGGAGAAGTTGTGAGCTGTTCAATACCGATCACCATGAGCACAAAACAACAACCTCAGCAAACCCACCAGAGATGTCACAATCATCAAGGTTCATCCATCTCAGCTTGGGAAGGGATCCAACCTCAGTTGGTATGCTGCCTTTCAAATCAGGATTTAGGCTCAGACCAAGTGTTTGCAGAGTAGTCAGCTGCCATATCTCAGTGGGAATTGATCCAGTGTGCCAGTTGTCATTTAATCCCAAAGAACCCAGATTTGTGAGCAAGGCAAGTTCAGTTGGAATCGTCCCAGCATTGCGCAAGAATGAAATTGCCAGCCCTTGTAATGAGGTCAGCCTTCCAACATGGCTAGAAATACTCCCACGGAGATTGTTGGCTCCTAATGAGAGAGTCTCAAGGGACGATAGCCAGAAGAGTTCCTCTGGCAGTGTACCACGCAGATTGTTTTCATCCAACCAGAGATTCTGAAACAACCCATGGGCATTGCAAGTTGTTGGAGGCGGGTCGGTTGGAGGAAACATTTCTTTCAGGTAACCATTGAGAAATTGAGACACTTTTCCCTTCAAAGCAAAGTCTGGCTTGATAAACCAGTCACACTCATGGATGTTGTGATCAAGCCAGAATTCATTGTTGGTCCATGAGGCTCCGCTGGTGGCAAAGTAGAGTGTAACCAAAGCAAACCGTTGCTTGATTTGGTCATTAAGTGGCACTTGTTTTTGGCTGTCAATGTCAGCAATCAGCCATTGGAGTGCTTGAGATTGGGGGGACTCTGAGTCTCCCTTGATGGCCTGAACAGTTTCCTCTGGGAAGAGAGTCAGTAAGGCTTGTTCCATCTCTTCCATACCTGATGGTTGAGAATCAGAAATGTTGACTGGTGTCTCCAATGACGGCTGTGACTCAGACTCATCTGGTGTGCCTCCACTGACAAGAACTGCAATCAATGCTGCAACAGCAGCGATGAAGAGAATGCCCGCCAACAGAATCCAAGTTTTGAATCGTTTCATTGATCCTTGCTTCCTTTGTATCGATTCATCCATTTGAACTTCTGCGGCATGTTGCCGCGGCATGTCATCCTCTTGCACCAGCTCTGCAACCGCTAGTCCAATATTGCTGGCATTGCTGCTGCTTGCACCATCTTGGGCCCCTGCATGGTTTGATTGCGCTGCAGAAATTGTTGGAAAGTTGGTGTTGGCTCGAGGATGTAAAGAAACGTGGGTTTCATTGGAGCCAAGTTCGTCAGTCTCACTGTCACTGGGGTCTACCATTGGATCTACTGTGATGGTAGCCTGAATATCCTGCATATGTAAGCTTGCTGGCGCCATAGCTTCGTAGGCCGCCCCCGGAGCTCCAGAATAGGCTCCTGGACGGTCGAAGCCAGCTGGTATATTGTGCTTATGGACGGGGCGCCCTGAGGTGTCATAATAGTCCGCCTCTTCGTTTGGATGCTTTGTTTCATGATCGGGTCCTTCTTCTGTTTTCTCTTCCCGAGCCGTCTCAGCTTGTGATGGCTTTGATGCTGATAATGAAATGTTTGCCTGTCCTTTGTCTCCTCTGTTGGGATCCAGAAAGCACAAGGTGCCCCCTTGTGGCTTTCTTTTGGATTGCGGTTGATTCGTCGCAGTGGCTTGATTGCGCATCTTTTCCTTTAACTTTTCAGCTCCTTTCTTGGGGTCTAGGAATTGCATTGTTCCCTTTGGTGGTTCCTCTTGTCGATTACTACCAGAATTGGCAGTGGCAGCAGCACCACCCAACGCGTTGTTGTTGCTTTCATCTGGAGCTTCAGCCATCATCTTTGATACGATGGGTTCGTCAGTTCTTTTATACGGTTCTGCCATGAGTTCTGGATCCACTTGACACTTGAGTGCATGCTTCTTTGCGCTAGTACTGGTACTGCTCTAAACCCCCCGTGTGTCCAAGCTTGTTCCACGACGGGACGACGGTACAGGTACCCCCTTAGTATCGTTACCGGTGCAGTGACTCAGTCAGCCAGTTGAGCTGCTTTTCAGCCGTGGTAGCCATGCAATACCGAAGGCCGATGATGTTTTCCATCCGGAGGGTCCCGCTGCATACCGGAATGCCGGAATGGCACAATGGAATGGCGGCAGTGCCAACGGAGAAGACCATAACACATACCCTTAAGCATTGCAAGCTGAGACCATGAAGTGCTTCCTCACCTCGTTCATACTGGTAGCAACCACATATAGCTATGTAACCTCGGCGCTTGCAGCTCGTGCCGGATTGGAGCGACGCCGTATGCTGCACACTACCATCGCCACATTGGCAACAGCAGCGTCGACCAATAAGATAGATCCAGCCCACGCGGCGGATGCTAATATCAAGAGCAGAACTGATGGATATACCGTCCAGCGCACGGAGCGAGAATGGGCTTACGTGTTGAGCGGGGCACAGTACAACATCCTTCGACGGGGTGGCACCGAGCGCCAAAAGAGCAGCATTTTGAATACCTTCACGGCTGCCAATAAGAGTGGCACGTACAGCTGTGCTGGTTGCAACACCGCCCTATTTGCGAGCAATGATAAATTTAATAGCAATACAGGTTGGCCAAGCTTTGCTTCGGCCCTTCCTGGTGTGGAGGTAGAAGAGTTGGATCCTGTTCGAGCCACGTTGAATGGCCGAGAAGTGAGATGTGGTACCTGTGGAGGGCATTTAGGAGATCTCTTCAACGATGGCTGGGTCTATGTTGGGACTTCCGCCGCTAAGACTGGTCAGAGGTATTGCATCGATGGAGCAGCATTGATCTTTAAACCACAAGATGGCGGGCCAGAGGTGTTCGGAGACCAGCCACCCCCCAGCAAAGTTATAAACTACGAGCCTTCCATGTACAGAGAAGCGCGGTAAAATACATCTGTGTTGGTGCTTCAGTGAGACTATGATACCGTATCACAATGATTCGTACTACCTTACACAAGTATACAAACTAAACATAGGATAAGAATGATCAGGAGAATATGCTGGTGATGCGGAGACGCTGGACAAATGTGTTGAAGCGGCGACAGCTATAGTCTTCTCGGTCGCCGTCTACGTCGATGGGGGACTAGACGATTGTTCAGATTTTATCGAGACTCTATCTAGTAGTGACAAGGATGTGAGCGGGAGCTCACACAAGTTCGATCCAAAAAGAAGACGAAGACGTACCAACGACTCTCCCCAACTGTGGACCAGAGCCAACGTGATCGTGAGTTTTGCGAGGATGGAATTGGTGCGTTGCTCGTGCTTGCATTGGTCGGCTGCAAGTACGTGCACTGTACAACGCACCCAATGTGGCCGGTAAAGATAGCGGTACCGGTACCGATACCTGTACCTGTACGGCATGGAGGGAGGGAGAGGTTTTACCGGTACCTGGTACCGGTACCGGTACATTAATAGCGTGTTGACGTCGGAGGAAGATTGAGCTAATGGAGGTGAAGTGATCTTGTGATATACTGTATGTTCTATTCTATTGCCTCGGCTCGTGGGTCGTCCTCAAGCACATCTGGTCTGAATCCGTTATTAGACGTTCAGTTTTTTTTTGTATGTTCTATTCTATTCTATTATGAGGTTTCGGCTTACATTCACTGTCTGCAGTGTTCTCCTCTTCTATGAAACTCCTCAGTTCACTGCATTCGTTTCTACTAGCTAGTGATCCAACAAGTATTGAAATGCCATGTCGTAGATTGGCAACACCAATGCTGCCATGGGCCCAGCCCGCAATACGGTCACGGCAAAGCCTCGATACACGGATCGTTCCCGTATCATTTGTCGTGCCATTTGGGCCGAGGACAAGACAGATTTGCTGCTGCTGTTGCTGCCACCCACAATGATGTGTTGGTGGTACATTCGGTTTTTCAATGCATCCAATGGAAAAATGACGGACCAATTCACAATCCCAGTCACGGCAGCCGATGCCATGCGTTCTGGAATGGTCAACTTAACAACAAGATGGTCCTTGCCGGATGCTGCTGATTGTTCTTTTTTGAATTGTAGTATGGATTGCTTACACGCTTCATACGTTGTGTAATAACAGGCTCCTCCAATGGTGGCAGACAGCCAATGCGGACCAAATGCCACGTACAGGTTGGGCAGTTTGGAGGAAGACGATGTAATAAATGATTTGGAAACGGCTTGCCGAAAGCCAATTCCAAGGATTTGTTGGTGTGTCTTGACCAGTGTGAAGGGTGCTGTAAGTATTGCCCCAACATTTCCCGACACGGCACCTGCCATGGCAACATGTGTCAAGGACGACGATGCCGATCCGTCTGAACTAAGGAATCGTCGTGTGGTGTCATAAGTGGCAAAGTTGATGCTCCGAACCAATCCTCCCGTGACCAAGGGAACCGAGACTCCCGAATAGAGCGCACGGATCGTCCCAGATATCTTTGGAAGGTGTAATTTTGGTTCAACAACAGTAGAGGAAAATGCAACAGTGCTCATGGAGGCTGCTCGAGTGGCAGCGACACGGTTGATGGCGCGGCCTTGGCTTTTCTTGGCTCCTCCCTGTAAGTGCCGATTCGCGCCTGTGCTACCGCATTGCATCCAGACCTTCATGCTATCGAGTGGATAGTTCAGAACGACACCAGTGACGCCAGCGGTATAGCCAGCGGCACCGCTCTTCCATGCTGCTGGTGTGGATGTAGTAGTAGTGGCCATTGAATGATGGACTCTTGGTTGATTATAGTGCTTTCTTGGTTGATGAGATGAAACTTGTGAGAGTTTGGATTTGGCACCCTGCACACTGCTTGTTTCTCGCTAAAATGTGGCCGCAAAAAGCGAACTGCGTAATAGTTCAGCATGCCGGATCGAGGATTGGGTCATCGAGTCCGAACCAGCAGTCACTTTCGGCATTGGGGAGATTGTCATGCTATGTCCTACATTGAAGTTAACACAACAGAAGAGAACTTAGCACTCTCCGGTGCGATCAGTTGCGATCCGACACCGACAACGGTTCTTTTCATTTCGTTTCCTTCCTGCCACTTTGCTTTTTGCTTTGGATTCGGAATTGTCTGAAGTTGAGGCGGAATTGTAAGAGGGCGACCCAGTTCGAGAGAGCACGCAAAGCGCATGATAGTGCAAGCATGCTAACGGGTGTTGCCACACAAGCCCAGCAAAACTTACCCCAAAGGCTCCCATTATTACATTGTGGTCTCGTTAGGATATCTTGGCATCCAGATCCCTTTTGGATACCGTCTGCTCAAACTCGCACCTCTCCTTGGCTTGCTGTCACAGCATTTGATACGGCACATGTGCCCCTCGATGCTACATGTACTGGTAGTGGGTTGCTTGCCAATTGCCACCAAGGACCGAGCAGCAAACATGCAGCCCGACCCAAATGAGCGACCCGCTCAGATCTACCGGTACGTAGTAAAAGAAGGGACACGGGAGTTCAAATACATGTAGCTCCAGTTTTGACGGAAGAAGCTGCAGATTGGTTGAGCCACTGCTTTTTGCCGCGCTGCTCTTCAGCGGCGGGCTACAAGCTGCAGTAGCTACATGTCCTACTACATGTTTGTGGCTGGGATCCTTCGGGTACAATTGGCTACAGGTACGGTTTGATCTTATCTGGTTCCCCCAACATTTATGGCCTCGCTATCTCAAAAGAAAAAGATAGAACTGAGTCCAAGGAATTTCTCTTATTATAGGCCAAACCTACTGCAGGCTTGGATCATCCCATCCATGATCTCGCAGAAGATTCAACATTTGTTGGGTGGCTGGGTACTCTAGCTGCTACCCATCCCACATGGAATAACTATAAAGTGGAAGACTGTTCATTTGCGTATCACAAGTGAAATGCCTCATGCCACTTTGAGAGGACACGTTGTTCAGCAATTTGCGGAGTTGGTAGCATGTAGACTGAATCTAAGCGCTGTCCATGGAACCTTGGAAACCGACAGCCAAGCTTGATCTTGGAATAGACATCTTGTGGAACAAATGGCCGCATCATGGATTTGATGACATTGAAGATGGCAGGTGTGTGAAAACAGTTGTATTCTCGAAGTGTCTGCGGATAAATGCTGCCCATGTCATTCCAGTATCTCTCTGCATACCTGGGATCGCCCCTTGTTGGCATCCACTGATACCCCTGGCACTCTGCAATCCAGTATCTCTCTGCATACCTGGGATCGCCCCTTGTTGGCATCCACTGATACCCCTGGCACTCTGCAATCCATATTATCCCTTTTCGCACTGCTTCTAAGTCCGGAGCAAAGCAATTATTCAGGTAATAGCTGGCTACGATGGTGGCATGGGCATTGTTTCCCTGCTTCATCCAATCCATGTCAATCTTGGCATAATCATAGACATGGATATAACATCCTCTTTCATTGTTGTATCCAAAGTACATGTTAGCCCCTGGGCACACTCTCATCAATTTTTGAAGGTCTCCCATATATCATACTCCTGTCTGGTCACCTGCGATCCATTGGCAATCTCAACTGCAGGAGTAATATCTTCTCCATGGATAATGGCCAACTGAGCATACATTCTTAAGTCCGATAAATTATCAATCTCTTCAAGACCCTCAATCAGTGCCTTGATGTCTTCAGCCCTCTCTCGTTCTTCTGGGGCGAGTTCAATTTGACGAGGGTCAATATGTGTCCATGAAATCTAGGTTGTTGCGTTGTTACGGTGTTTGGGGTGTTGACACAGTCCGGCCCCTACCGGTACGGAGTTCCACCCACAGGGATCTCGACCCAAGATCCCTTCATACAGGGCCTCTGTTTCCTGTTTCTGCATCTGCTTCTGCGTCTTCTTGGGCGTTGGCATGATTGGGTATGTAAGCTTCTTGCTGCTCATTCTGACTGTCCACGTGCACCGCTTCCAATTCGTCGTCTTGGGTTTTCCATCTATCTTCGAGACACAAAGTGCCCGCTATCTAGCTAGCTATTTAGACGATCTGGTATCTGGTCGAGGGATCTTTTGAAGTGCGCCCAGGTCAAAGTGTCAAGTGCGCAAAACGCTTCCATTCTGGCTTGGATGGCTCATTGCTGTGGAATCGAATTGCCCAGAGGCCGTGTGCTTGGCACGTACTAGCTAGTAGATGAACCGTACCGGAACCGGAAGCGAACGAGAACAGTACCGGTACAACCGTAGAACCGTTGTGGCTAGACCAGTACCGGTGCCTGGTAGTTTCCTGATGAAGGCACCAGGACAAAGCAGCACCAGCGACCATCATCTTCACAAATAAATTAAATCGCAAATCGCAATGCATTTTGAAGATGATATCCGCTTTCCCAGCCAGCAGCGCAGCAGCGCAACAGCACAACCCGCCTTTCATAAGGATGGCAGTTATCAGTACTCCAGCAGAGTAACTCTCTACACTGTATCACCACGAGGTGTACGGCGCAGCAGCTACCGAAACTCAGAGCAGCTACGAGCGAGGTAACTTTTGGTCAATGAGGGGTTACTATGGATTAGAGAGAGCTAATAAGATGGGGATGGGGACAGAGCGCGAGGGGAGGGCACGATGCAGGAACACTCACGATAATGTAGGATTATTGACATGGGAAACTTTCCGGTAAACACGTTTACGACATTTACGACCTGTACGACATTTACGACATTGTTTACGACATTTACGACATTTCGTTAAATCCTACGACATTCTACGACATTGTCCGACATTCTACGACATCGCCAAAATGTTTACGACATTTAGCGATCGATACTGGGCTCTAAATGAGAAATATCTCAAGTTCCATTAGGAGTCTAAGTAAATTACCACTAGGATTTAACAATCCATCAAAAAAAGACCACTTTTACGACATTTACGACATTTACGACATTTACGACATTTTCGCAGACATTCTACGACATCGTACGACATTCTACGACATTTACGACACTTCCGACATTTTCAGGGGAAGCAAACTCCCTAAGTCTTGTTTAAAGACTTATTGCACCCATAAGGAACCTTTAAATCCCGCATCAGACTTTTCCGGGAGTGTTCCAGGAACACAAGGCAAGCAATCAAGTGGGCAAGTAGGGCAACAAGGAAGCCAAGGAAAGGGGTGAAGGGAGGAGTGCAGGGAGGAGTAAAGGAACTTGGATAGACAATGGACGCAGTGCCCTCGAGCTGCCCTCGTGAGCTCTTCGTAAATGTACCGGTACAGCCGTACCTGGTACCCGCACGAGAACCAGCAGCTAGAGTGGTACGGTAGCGCGTAACGGTGCAGTGGAATAGAAATGACCCAGGATTTAGAGTATGACTCTCCGTTTGGGCAGGCATAAGGCCCATTTTAAATAATACTCTTATTAGCGGCACCAGTGCCCCCAAAACTTGGGACCAATGAGCTGCCTTATCACTTGCTCCCCCAGAAGAGAAGTCTTTTTTAAATCCTTTTCCAATCATCACCTGACACCACGCATGTGACGGAAATCCCTGGAACAGTTGCCGTACGGTAGACCTTGGATCCTCGGATTTAAGCTTGAGGAAACCTACGGCTAAAGCATTTCCCTTCCGAGGTGCCGCAATTCCTTCCGGGTGGGCGCAATTCACTCAAAGACAGTCCCTCCCGAATCCGTAGTAAAGATACTACAGAAACACAGTCCCCTGAATGACTTGCGCTTTGAAATGGGAACTTCTTTTGCTTTTCATAACATTTACGAAAAGAGAATGGATGAAAGTTGATGAAACACGTTTAAAAAATGGCATTATTGTTAACACTGTTTGCGTTGCTGCTCCTGGCATTTATATTTGTTTTGCCTGCCTCCGCAAGCACTCCTTTCATCTCCAAATCA
>CAICTM010002926.1:0-10301 GCA_903772945.1 Seminavis robusta | reverse complement strand
TTGTTGAGTTACCGTGTGAGTAACCGTTCCCTTCAACCGCACCTTCCGCAGGCACGACTGGTTCCGTAGAGGAATCGAGAAAAAAGGATCGACAAGATGTACCTGTTCCTTCACTTCGGCGCCGTAACCAAGCCGATTAACAAGGAACTGGCTGGACCCTCTCAAGCACCCTCGGTTGGTAGGTGACCGTCTTGGTTTGACCGTAAACGTCGCGATTTGAGTTTTCGGCACGATCGAGTATCAGCAGGTCGCGATTTTCTTGTTGATGGATCAGCCGTGGCTTTGGCTTCGTTCGTTCACTTGTTCCAGGCCTATTAACCAAGGCACAGCTGGTCTATCTTGTAGAGCACCCTTGACTTGATAGATGGGACCACCTTGGTTCAACCCCAGTCAGTCGCGATTCGAGTTTCGGTCGTCGATTCTGTCGGCAGGTCTCGATGGCCGATTCGGCAACTCCTCGCTCTTCTTCACTCGATTTCCACACTGTTAGCCACTCTTGTGCTTGCTTGCGACTGTTAATCCTATGAATTCCAGGTAGGAACTCAGCTGGTAGGTGCACAAGAGCTGGGATGGTAGAGCTCTGTTTGGTGGAGTCTCCTTCCACTGGCGCTGGAAAGGCCAGCCAAAGGCTGGCAGCCAATGCTATTCAATCACTGTGGAAGCAATGATTGAGACAGTCTAATTGCTCAATACCTGGCACTGGCCATACAGGATCCTGTCTACTGCAGAGCTCTACTTGTGCTGTTGGTCTGTTCTGGTCAACTACTTCTTCATTACTCTTCTTCTTTAAACTATAAATGAACACAAACTCTGATTTTGCGGAAACTCCATCCTCCAGCCATGCAGGATATAGATCCATGCATCTCTTTTGGCTGGTATAACCAGGCTATCTTTCTAGATAGGTCATGGCTGAGGAGCTGTATCCTTCCTTGCAGAGGAAACTCCTATGTCCTCTACAGCTGTTCTATCTTGTCTGATTGGTGATCACAGCTCATTGTACTGAAGAGTGTACAGATGCAGCAGCGATCTTTCCACAGACTGAGCCAGCACAGCTGCGCCGCACCCATAAATATGGCTCCTATGCATAATCTCATCGGGTGTATTCCTCCCATTGGGGGCCCATACTTGGTCATAGTAGCCATCTCCAATGATGGAGAGGCAACATCCATGGCAACATGCAGTTGGAATGGATAACAAGAGGTCCCTAACATCACCCAACAAGCTCTGTTCCAAACTGCCTGGTTCTGAATCGGTCCTCCCAGCCTTTATCTCAGGCTGGGCTTGAGTGATAACACAGGTGTTCTAGGAATAGAGCCATGGGATAGTATGCCATGGAGGGGAGGTGCATTGCAAGGATCAAGGGCAGCTTGCTTTGATGCCTCTGTCAATGCCAATGTCAGCTGCTCAAGTTGTTGGCTGATCATTGTTGTTGTTGTGTCATGGTTGGCTAGATTGGAGGAAGCCAAGCTGGAGGTGGCACTGTGGTGTGGTGGTAACAAACAAGCCTGGGGGATCCACAGGTGTTCTGACAGGATGGAGCTTGAGCTGGAGCTGGAGCTGTTTCCTCTGCAGTAGTGGATTGTTGGTGTTGTCCTGTGTGTTGGTGCCATTGGATGCTGCTAGTGACATGGTGTCACTGGCATCCATTTCCTGCTGTTGCTTCTTCTTCTTGCGGCCCATGATGATTGTGCGCTGGCTAACAGTGCAGTAGTGTAGTGGTAGTGTAGTGGTGTTGCCTGCTGTTCCTTGGAAGGGTACCGGTTGGATGAGTATTGTTGGTGTTGGTGTGTGTATGTGTGGCTGGAGAGGCACTGCACAAACACAAGCACACGAAAATCCAAAAGGTGACTTGAAGCCTTGCACTGTTGGTGGATGACCAATTGAAGGCTGCTTGGCACACTGATGCCCTTGGAATACTCTGAAACAGACCGAAAGGTGTTGCCGTGGAGCTCCGAGTTACTGTAATAGGCTGGATGAACGATCCGTACGGAGCCACGGTATCTTCGAGGCTTTCCGGGTTCCTTCGAGGGAGTTCGGAATTCCAAGGAAAATGTGAGGATCGAAGCGGATCTTGATATCGGCTTGCTTTTGGAACAGAGGTACGTCAAGTACGTCACTCGGAAGAGGTACGTCTTGTGAGTACCGTGTGAGTACCGGTTCGTTGCACGTATCTTTCAACGCACGACTGGAGATTTCCGTAAGGAAAATCGCGAAAAGGATCGACAATGGTGATATGCCGTCTATTCCGCTATCGGCCGCCGTAATCAGGCCGATTAACAAGCAGCCAGTGATGGTAGCTTGTCAAGCACCCTTGATATGGTAGGTGACCAACTGGATACCTCCTCGAATGGTCTCGATTCCAGTTTTCGGCGTCGATTTCGATCCGTCGGCAGAATCCTCTTCGTCGTGAACTCTTCCACTCTTTCCACTCTTCTTCACTGCGTCGTGTATAGCCACTCTTGTGTTGTGTCTATGCGAAAATGTTAATCCTATGAATCTCCGCCAGGAAACTCAGTTGTAGGAACACAAGAGCTGGGACGGAGATCTCTATTGATGGAGATCTCCTCCACTGGCTGAAAGGCCAGCTCAAAGAGAGCTGGTTCTTTGCTACCCAATCACTACTTCAAAGTACTTGGGGAGCTGGTTACATTGCCCTAGCACATACCACACAGGAATCTATCTACTGCAGGGCTGAGGGTGCTACTGGGTCTCAGGGGTTACTCTTTCATTACTATCTTTCTTACTATAAGCTAAAAACACCATTACCACGATTTCACTCCAGTTGACAGAACTGGCTCTTTTGGAGAGGATATCCTACTGTTGGAGATCCTAGGAGAGGACTGTTGGTCTGGATCATTCCATTGTATCTAGACTGAAGGCTATATGCTCTGGAACACATAGGCATGCCTCAGCTATATACAAATTGTCACATGGCTGCAATGCTGTGTGTACTGATTGACTGTACACGATCAAAAGCATTGTTTCCATCCGACTAAACCAGCACAGCTGTGGCACACCCATAGAGGCTCCTATTGCTAATTTCATCGCATTCAATCCTCAATTTTCTCCTCAAATCTGTTCCTTTACTTTACGTCCAATGAAGGAGCCACCGGACATTACCGGTACAGACAGTAATACAAAAGAAAGAATGAATGGTGCTGGAGAGCCGCCGTCGCGCTCTGAATTCGCTCCACAACCAGCTGTTCGCAGCTCCGCAGCCACTGGTGGCTGGTGAGGCTGGTGGCCAAGCAGAGGTGGTTGTTACTCCTCTGTAGCCGGCAGCCGGCTAGCTAGCAAGCAAGCTGATAGCCAGGGGAACGGAGAAAACCAGTGCCATCCCATGCTCACCAGCTCACCAGTGCTTTCAGCTTTCAGATACATTTATGGAGGAAGAACTGGAAACCACCGCTAGCCATTGTTTCGCGAAGCAGTTGCAACGTTGTAACTTTCACCACTGTCTAAAATCGTAGAACATACTCCCTTCGGGGGCAATGTAATTGCTAAGCAAACTTGAATGCATTACTTTCACTGTCCGCCACTGTTGTAGTGGTGATTTTAACAACAACAACTAGTTCAGCATCAAGAATTGCTTAAAATTTTCTAAAAGCTCAGGCTCGTTTTCTTAATAAGATAGTGGAGTTTCATATTCCAGTCGGGAGTGTGGATTGAGAACATACCACGAAGAAGGAGGATCGATTAGTCATGTTTACTATACAAAATACAGTACTATGCTTCCTCTGTACCGTGTGGTACAAATCCTACACAGCTACGACACACATACCACACGCTCCGTACGTACCGTGTGGTACGAATCCTACACGACCACGACTGACGTCAGCGAATCGATTGAGTCGAATCGCGCGAGGTGCACGCGATTCAAACCGCGCCACACCCGTTCTTTAGATAACAAAGTTTTGCTTCCAACCCTTGTTTTAAGATACTCCGAAAGTACGTACCGTACCCACATACATGTACTTGTACATAATCCGCTCTGGAGTGCATTTGACTGGTCACTTTTACGGGTACCACAACTCAAAACATGTGCAACTAGATGCCTTTGTCCAGACTAGCTTAACCCTCCCCCTTCTCCCCTCTGGAGCCCCTTCAACTAATCACTTTTACGGGTACCACAACTCAAAACATGTGCAACTAGATGCCTTTGTCCAGACTAGCTTAACCCTCAGTAAGTTTCTAGAAGGGTCAGTTCCAGTACTGAAGTAGTGGACTAGACTGGACCTCGCTGAAACCCTTCTCAGGGACAGCGGTAGTCAGGCAGTTCAGGAGCCTTGTCGTGCCTCAGGAGTGTTCCAACACCTCCAGTAGGCACCAAACCAAGGACTTGGCCCTGTCAGTCAGACAGGAGGGCCAGCAGAGCTCTCTGCTGGGCCCTTTTGGCCAGCTCTCCTCAGGAGCTGGGGCCTTCGTATTCAATCGTGCGTGGCAGTCTGGGAACAGTAGTACTATCTGCTACCTCCTACTGCTTCTGCCCGCCTCAACAGGATAGGTTATCAACTGCTGCGGTATCAAAGGGGCTACAACTAATCAGGATCGGTCTCAATCTTTCGTACTATTTTCTTAACTATGGTAGAAAGACGATCTTTCTTGCTGCTTTGGCTGGAGATAAGCCAGCTGTGGGTGCTGGAGCTGTAGGCCAGCATAGCTTTTGGAGCTATCTCTGACAGGATCCAGAGCTCTCGCTCCTAAAAGTTATCGCTCCCACGAGTGCGTATGGATCCGCTCTCATGGAATGCCACGATATACGATTAGTTACTAACTAACTACAATAAATACTCTCCCCATGAACGGAAACTTCATGGGCCACTCGACATCGACTGCTAGGGAACACAATGTGAGATTGAGATCTCACGAGTGGGAGGGACTTGCATGGTTGGTCGGTTGCTGGACCAAAGGTAGGCGCAAAGGGATTGCGTGCTTCATCAGCATGGCCAGACCCGGTAGGTGTCGGCGGTGCTGGTTGCTATCATAGCTGTTGTTTGTTTCTTCATATGTAGACAAATATTCGTGGCTTTGCCACAGGCCGAATTCAGCGGTGGCAAGCTCTCAGTGGAGCGGCTTCTTGCCCCGCAATCATGTCCCTTGACGGATTTGATGGATGGGCTGAACCAGACAGGGACGAAGTCTAGTTGCCCGTCCGAAAATCCAGGGACGGTACTAGCAGCACAGACTGGAGGGCTCCAATCCTATGGGCCATCATGGAAGCAAACACATGATGGAACCACATGCCAAAACACTAGGGAACTCCCCATTGCCTGGAGGCAGAGGAGACTGAGACCTTGGTGGCTGGGACCTTGGGGCTCATCCTGTGGTTGGGCTTCTTAGCTGCTGTCAACCATTGGTTGTGGTTGCCGACTGGATGGCATTGCTGCCAAAGGGACCTCTCATTTGGTACAAGCCTGGTGGTACTGGAGTACCGAGAGAGGTGGTCCGGGATGGGCCAAGCTGGAATCTGTGGTGTCGTTCGACGGGTGACACTTGGACTCCAGCCAGGTTGATGTTGCACCTCCCTGGAAGCTTCTGCTTAAAGCATTCCTGCTTTGGTGTGCACTTGCCTGCAAAGGGATCGTCTCGTTTGGAAACAGCCTGGTGGCACTGGGAATACCAAAGAGAGGTGGCTCTGCTAGAACCGCGTTGGTTGCCTTGTGTGTCGCCTTGATGGCAAACCGTGGGGCATCCAACATGGGTTGGTTGTCGTCGTGTCTACCAAAGGACGTGCGGTCCTGTTGGAATGGACAACCGTTGTGTTGATTACATGCGGGATTTCCTGGGATGGTGGAATCGTCCGCATACACGGGCTCTTAGCCTTATTCGCATCGCATCCTAGATAGGGTTTGAGTTCGACTCATGACTGAGTCTTTCGTGAATAGTCATTGAGACAGGGTTCTCAATGACCGCTGTCATACTAGGTCGATGATTAAACATCGCATAGATATTTAGCTGCGTGGAAATTCCAGCTACTAGATAAATGCTAGACGAATCTTCCACGCGTTCCGTTTTTGATCGTGGAGTGAGTAGGATTGCTACCGCAACCTACTCTATCACACTCTACAGTTCCCGCGGGAGTTCAGATATACGATCCTTTGATTGTATCTCTCTCGTTGATTAGTTTTTTCATAGCTTTCTAATCCCTCATAACTTTCATTCTCTCAAACTCAAAAACACTCGAAAGATCTTTACACTAGCTTTTAGCGTAGTGCATTTTGTTAACAAACACAATAGCTTTCAGCTACCCTCAACCTATTCCTCACCATGAAGATTGCCAAAGACGCTACACCAGCTTCGAGTCTAAGCTGCGTGACAAACCAATCCTTCCTTCATCGACCTCGATGATGAATGCGAAATCGACGATTCTCCTCTACCACCTACAAACTTTCGCACTATTCCAGCAGATCTAACAGTGCCAAGTACACCTTCAAGGTCCAAATCATTAATGGATCTGAGACTCCACGTACAAAACATCAAGTGGGCTGGACGTATGGAGAAGGTCTTCGTCGGGCTTGCCATTGCTACGCCTGACGACAAACATAACCTCCTCAAGGAAATGACTTCTAGCTCTGCCAAGAGCAGTTACTGAATCTAGCTGTGCAGGCCACCGTGAAATACGTTGGAATGCTTACGCCAGATTGCAGTCAACGCGATTCCTCCACGCGAATACGTGGCGGTGAAGACAAAGCCATTTCCAAGCACGTTTCCAGACTGCCTGGAACGGAGCAGCTCAGCCTGCTTGGACGACGCTGACATTACGTTTGGCATAAAAGCCTGTATCGAAGCGGTCTGTCCCTACAAGGCTCTTGAAAAGCAGAAACGCTTCATGCCCCAAGATGCGTAAGCCTGCTGATATGTCTACTCGGCTTATGTCAACAACCTCAGTCGGATGAACACCGATGAACTTCCTCGTCTACCACCTTTTGGACCCACCAAACGTTGAACCATGACGAGTCATTACATTGTTTGTCATGGAATTCCACGCTCCGTGGATGAAGAAGATGGACGAACACGACTTCGATCCTTTCTAGCTCTATCGGAGAAACCATTGGATTCTGCGAACGCATGGAAATCCTCCGAAGACTTTGCACAAGGGCGGTGATGCCAAGCAAGCTCCTCCGAAAGAGAACAACAAGCAAGAGACAATGTTACTCGAACAACGACCACTCTTCAAGAACGAAGAGAAATGGTGCGACTACCACGAGTCCAGCACTCACAACACTCTGACTGCATGACTTTGAAGAAGCTCAAAGCCAAGTCTCAGTCCTCGTCGGACAACCGATAACAAAGCCAACGTACAAACAAGAACAAGACTTGGAAACGCAAGTCCGACGACGCCAAGACCACACCAAGAAGGAACTCTCTGTCCTTATGAAGAAAGTTTCCAACCTGCGGTCAAGGCTGATCGCAAGAAGAAAAGCGAATGCAACCATGTTGCCAAGCGCAAGTCTGACAACTCCGACAATGAGGACGACTCCTCTGTTGGATCCATCAACATGATGTGACAAGAAAATGGCTTGTGACAAGGCGCTTTGCGAATTCGACTTCAATCATTGTGATGGAGAGATCTCTGTCTGAAGATTAGGCCAGGATGATGATTCAACGGAACCATGTTCCGATTTCTCATACCTAAGTGTGAAGATATCTCACTAAATAGTAAACAAGATTTGTTTGCAAATAACGAAGTCTACGGCAAATTAGATAATTGCCTAAAACTGCTCAACTAGACGCAACGATCTGTTCAGATCGTTAACTTCGTCATGGCCATTCAACTCATCAACAGTCGCAAGACAATAGACCTTGAAACTATCGTCTATTTTAGATTTAACAGAAGAGCGAAAGGGAAACGAAAACCGTTACACTCTGTTGCTTACTGGATACAAGGAACATCCGGAACCTTAATTGCTCAAACTCATACTAAAGAGTTTACTCATGAAGAATCATGGGGCGTCCAAACACTACGGATCGCTTCTATGAAGGAATTGGACCCCGCACGAAGGTAAGAGGCACACTCGCGATTTCCTGAGTTCCATCGTATGAGTAGATTATTCTATAGTCTGATTTACACGTCACCAAGAACTGGGGAGCGCAACGTGACAGTCAGCCACTCCGCTAATCCAGAATGTCATAGAAGACACTACTCTCGATCTAATAATCAAGTGATCTTCACTACCAATGTCATATGGGTGGAACGCAACATATTTTCCCTGCGAAAATGGCAACATACCAATAAGATAACAAAAACTTCTCATTTCCTGATTCTGCATCTGTCAGACGACATGCAAATAGTCTCAAAAGATTCTTGATTACGACATATGAACAAATAGGCTTAAGGCAGATATGCCAGAGTCGAAATCCGTTACAACAAGGAAGAGCACAAGAACTGCCTCATGCCTTTCAACTAAGTGCTTCGACCCGAGTTAGGATACTTTGGGTGAGATTGCAATCGACGACTACGAAGTAGAACTTCGTCCCGACGTTAAATCCTATAACACTAGGGCATCACCCTACTCCACGAGTCAACACCAACACTCTTAAGAAAGAGGTTGATACGTCTCTGCGAACAGGGGCACTCAAGAGGTGAATCGTTCCAAGTGGCGGGCAACAACTCGTATTTATCATTCCAAGAAAGATGTATCTGCACGATTCATCTTGGTTTTCGGGACACCGAACAAACGGATCAAGCGGAAGCGCTTATCCAACCCAAAAAATACAGGTACATCTTCTTGAACCCAGAGGGATTCAAGTGCGCATACCAGCTCCAGACCTGAAACGGGCAATACCACATCGAGCTGTCGTCCTCACTCGAAGCAAAACTATTCCATTGCACTCCCGAAGGGAAAAGCACGAGTACCAGAGGTTGCCAATGGGCCTATGGTAATAGTCCGACATCTTCCAAAGGAAGATGAAAAACGCATGCATGAACTTAGAAAATGTTGTGCATACTATGATGATCAATCATTCCTAACGACATCGATCTGCAGATCGCGATTTGAACAGTAGGATGACCTTTCCCCAAAGACTCCAAGAAGTCGGGATTGAAATCAACACACCAAGGCCTTCCTCAATAGGAAGAACTGGAAGTATCTAGACAAATTGGATTCTCGAGAAGGAAGCAAACTCTTAACTAAAAGATAACAACTGTGAATCCAGCATATCGCTCTTCACTACAACACGGAAGTAACTTCGTAGATTAGGACCAATGAACTACCCAAGGTCTGCTCCAACGAACAGCAGACGGAGTAACCAAGTTCTGAAACAGACGTAGGATTACCCAGTATCCATATGACTGGTGGTCACTGGACAGAAAGAACGTGAGTACCCGCGTATGAGCGTCGATGAAGACTCACAGAATGCGAAATGAACATGGACTTGTCGCAAGTTCAGCGCTCAATCGTGACAAGCTTCACCACACTCCGTTTCAAATGCAAACCGAGAATACATTAAGGAACGTGCCAACTGACTTATCCAGAAACACAAGATAGGAGAGAACGCACAATGTCCCTCATTAAAAAAACAACACCTGCCAACGACACTATGATATTCATCAGTATCAGACCGTTAATACGCTCAGCCAATGAAGCACAAGTCTTTCCACACAGACCGAGTCATAACAATGGCACTGTCACGGCCCAACATCTACCGCAAAAGCGGCACAGTCTACCAGAACTTGGAACATAAGAACATGTATTTACACCATAAAGGCTGATCCCCATTGTAGGATATTGCCATCGTGAGACGCACATGTCACAACCAAATCCCGGAGAGTTGCCCCGCATTTTAAGTTCATATGTTCTCCTGTCCGACTGACTTCTGCGACTTCTGTGACCCTTGTCACAGGGGGCGAATGCAGCAAATACACGGCTCTTAGCCTTACTTCGCTGACAATCTGACCTAGATAGGTTTAGTATGCGAAATACTCGGATGAACTGAGAGTCTTTGTGAATAGGTCTAGTGTAGATGATCAGGAGTTCTCGATCGATACCGCTAGTCATACTAGCGCGATAGAAATAGAAACTTCGCTGTAGATAGGTATATATATGGATTGGCGGTGGAAGTATTAACAGCACGTTAATTGCCGGGAAATATATATCTATATGTTAGTTAAATGCTAGACGAATCTTCCACGCGTTCCGTTTTGGATCGTGCAGTGAGTATGATTGCTATACTCGCAATCCTTACTCATATCTACTGTCTAAGGTTTCCCAGTCTCGTACTGTGTTTTGTGTGAAGAGTCTATAGTCTACGATATATGCCGTATGATGTGGATCCTCTCGTATTATATCTCTCTCTCTCTT
>CAICTM010002925.1:0-10305 GCA_903772945.1 Seminavis robusta | reverse complement strand
AGCCCCTCGGCTTGGAGGTATCAACCAAACCGGAGCCTGGACAGGATCTGGGTCAGATGGACTGGGAAAGGAACCTCAAGCACCCTATGCCTCAGGGGTTTCCATGGGACGAACATCTAAACATAACACCACAATCCAGCCTATTGAATTGGCATGCAAGAAAGGACTGAAGGATTCCCCAGTCTCCTATTCTCGACGTTGACTGAGTCAAATGCTCTGGGTCCCATGTTTAGCCTCTCTTATCGCCTTTGAAAGTATGATTACTGAGCATGGAATGGATAGGATCTTTGAGCTTGTTGTTGTGATCTTAATACTAACACCATTAACAAAATTTAATATGTTCACCGCTCTGGGCAGGTCTCAGAATCATGATGGACAAATGGCATCAGGATCTCACAGTAAATGGGTTGGATTCATCGATGCTGGGACTCTGAAGCCACACTTGTCTGCCAGTATGATCTAACCAACCTTGCCTGGTCGGGAAGGCTGTCTTGAACTCTTGCACTGATGCACTCCAGGAAGAATTGCAATCATATGTTCCTAGAGCCAAGCACAATGGGCCCCAGCTTCTCTTGGTCTTCTGCAGAAATATACAGACCTTCTCTACGCAAGATTGAGACCCTCAAAGCCAAGCTTCTTCACTTGGACATCACCAAGTTCCCTGGTGAAATGTTTCCATGTATGTTGTCGATGCAAGCAAGATTATCAAAGAGATTGATTGAACTTTTATGTCCAGTGAACCCAGCCTGAACTACCAGCACATCCCTAAGAGGTCTTCTTATGTGGGTTCCATGTTTCGATCCAAAGTCCATGAGGTCGTTGTCAAGAGCGACATCAACGGATTTGATATCAACTATGGGAACAAACATTGGAAGCACTCACACTTTGAATGACTTAGATGCCCTCTATCGGGTCCTCATCAAACAGAAAACATATGAGACTGCCCAACACATTGGATCCAAGCATTCCCAGGCCAAAGCCTTCAGGCAGCAATTGACAAAGCAGTCGAGGCTAAGATCTCTCTTCTTTTTCCCCTCTGTAAGCTTGGTCTTCTCTTTGGTTTTCTCAATGTGCTGGAGGAGCTCCTGGAATTGAACTGCGGTCAAGGGTGCTGTAGTCATGGTTGGAGGATCAGATGGTGGGATGACTGGATCAGCTTCAAAGAAGGCTTGTCTGAAACCTTGTGGACTGAACAAGGATGCTGGCGCTGGTGCTGGAGTTGAAGCTGAAGATGAAGATGCTGAAGCAGAGGAAGCGTCGTCAAGGTCCATCAAGTGAGAGGAGCGCGGTGGATCAGTCAATCGAGATCGAGGCTGGAAATCAACAACAGAGGAGGAGCAGCGGCGGTGATGGCAACAAGAGGATGAGCGGCAACAAGAGTATCCAGTCAATCGAGTCAATCGAAGATGGAGTTTATGAGCTTTCCAACAGTTCGGCGAATCGGTCGAGCTGTTATTTTTCGTGTCGACAACTGCAAGCGAGTTCTCGTCGTTTGAATCTTCGTCGTCGTTTGAATCCACTGCAAGCGAATCGTTCGCTTGAACAACAACAACTGCAAGCCAGCTCAAACGACCAATGCCGGTCCTGGGTAAACAGAGACCAACTGCCGATCGACCAACAACAACAACAACCACAACAACACAAGCGATCGATCGCTCCGTGCTGTTGTTCTTCACGTACGTCCGATATTTTGTATTTGAAATGAAAAAGTGAGGAGTTTGCTTCGAAGATATAAGGCAAGCATGGCTCAGCCTTCCCGAAGCATGACTCAAGGCATGACACACCGGCCGAGCCTCATATATGCAGTCACCGTTCATTTTTCGATGAATTTTGTTATCTTCGATATCACGATCGCGATCGGCTCGGAGATCGTCGTCACGATCTGATCGAAAATGAGGCAAGGCTCCATCGGTAATATAGATAACAGTAGTAGCAATAACAGTATTAGTAGCAGTATCAGTACCAGTACCAGTAGTGGCTCCTGCATTGATAGGTTTATCGTATACAGTGGACTCCTGCATGAGTCCACCGGATAATATAGGATCCTCATCGCGATTGCGACCGACGACAGGATGGAGATGACTACTTACGAGCGAATCAAATGGTTCCTCATTGAGATTACGATCGTCAATAGGATTAAGAACAGTGCGATTGCTTACGAGCGAATCCAAGGGGATCAAGTTGCAATAAAGGTAAGGACTACCGATGAAGATAATGAGAGGAAACTCATGACTCTGCACCAAGGGATAGCTCATTCCATTGACAACCATAAGGGATAGACGTATAAGAATAAGAATGAGTAACATCTCATAACCTCGCATGCTACCATGCGACAATACCATTGTGCATTGACTAGTCTAAGGATCTAAGAGATGTAAAGTTTGTATTTCCAAATAAGCGAGCAGTTATTGATTATTTTCTAGAATAAGCCTGCAAATAGTAAAGCTGTAAAGCTGAATTGTAAGCTGTATCCCGTCGCAACCTGTTCCTTTTCGTCGAGCTCCACAATCATTCTGAAAATGAGGTTGTGAATGGAGGTTTGGCGCACGCATGCATGGTGGTATGATGCCACTGAGTAAAGGTTGGAACATTGGAACATGTCCACAAGATGGGCTTCTGACGCTTGCTGGAGAGCTTCCATTGCAGACCCTTGGAACCTGATGTCTTTTCTAATATCAGAAGCTATGTCTCGAACAAGACGCTGAAAGGGCAGTCTCCTGATTAGGAGATCGGTTGACTTCTGGTACCTTCGAATTTCTCTGAGAGCCACAGTTCCTGGGCGATAGCGCTGTCGCTTTTTGACACACACCTTCAATGGAGGAGGGACCTTCCTGGCGGCCCGCCTTGCTAGCACCTTCCGGAATCTGGGATGTTGTCCGTCGACTACTTTGCTTGCAGTTGGTTTAGTCCTTACCATACTGGAGGAAATCAATTTTATGTCTCATTATTTTTGGACTGTGGATGTAGTCGTGATGCCACTGAGTAAAGGTTGCGGGGGCGGGGGTTCTTCAAAATCTCTCCATTGCATTGGTTCTTTGCGAAAACGGATGTGTTCATCATACAGTGTGCACGGGCGGACATCCCATGACGCATGGGGTACTTAGACAACAGGAAGTTAACCAAATTGTGACAGACTGGCCCCACGCCACCAAGGTAGCCGAAACGCCGTACCTGTGTCTGGTCGGGCTCTCTTCGTAGCGAACAACACCTTAGCCACCAGGCTGTGAAAGGTGTCTGCCTTGCTCGTTGGGAGCTTCTTGCAGATTCGTCTACTGTGAATAGGTCTTTCGGGGCTGCACTACTTCTAGTTTTCGTGCCCTCTTCCTCTGGCGATGCCTTCTCGAAGGCTTCCAGGATTTCATCAACGTACTGTACATGATACATTGCATTGACCCTCGTCATAAAGTCTATGGTCATGCCAAGATACGTGTGGCCTTTCCGCGGCTCACTCATCTCTCCAGTGCCGTCCTCGAATATGCTTTCGTATTCATCACGAAGCACTTGGTTCACTGGTGTTAACCTTCGTCCTTGTGCTAAGCTTACAGTCGTCTACATGCCAGCAGACTGTTTGTTGCTTGCCGTGCACCATTCTGTTGGTTACACATGGGTCGTAAGGTTAACTTAAATCCGTTCGGACATCGTCTTCCGGAACTTACGGTAGTATAGTAGGCTAGCTACCATGGTGCCGTAATGGCATTCAAGCATTGCAGTAGCAACTGCTTGTTGCCTTTCTTATCCGTTGTCACGACGGTTTGTAGACATCTGGGGCTATTTCACACACCATGTCTACTAGTACTCCTCTTACTCTAATGATACCATATCTTTTTCATCCTCGACTTGTGTCTGGATGAAGGCGTTCGGGATGTCAATTACTGCCACATCCCTTTTCCTCTTCAGCGTCGATGACGCAGGAAGTAGCACTGCTTCTGTCGACACTGTTTGCGAGCTTGCGTCTTCCTTGGAGATGAAGTCACGCTGTTTGTTGCCTCCTGCAACCGCTCGGCCTTTGATCTTCCCGTTCCTTTTCACTTAGGAACAGGTGTGACTCTAGGATACTCTTGCGTTCCATTCGCTGAGTCTTCCATTTTCTTAGGAGGAAGGTGTCCCTGAGATGTAACTGTTTCATCTCGGCAAAGGCTGCATCGTGCGCTTTGTCCTTCCACTCCTTGAGTCCAGCTTCAATGACAACTGTGTCATATGGCTGCTACCACATCAGTTCTTCTCTACCTGTGTGTAGAACATGTGTGCATCTGGTGCAAGACACGTTCATTGTATGGACGTTTGGCGTCTCATACTTCTTTCCTCAAAGCTGGAATATACGATTCCTTTGCTTGTGTCTTCACTCTACTGACCTGCTCACTCCTGCGTCTGCTCAGGTGCCGTTGGGTTTCAACGCCCACTCTGGGATCTGTTCCAGGGGCTGTTGGTCCGTAGTGGGTAACCGGTGCCATTTCAATTTTCGGTTCAACCGATTTCATTGGTTCGTTGACTATCGATCGGCGTCGTCGTCGTTGAGTTGTCCTGGGGATCGTCGGATCATCCATTTCGTCAATGTTTCAGCATCCGTCCAGGTCCTCATCGGTTTGGATCTTTGGTAGGGGGGTGCGTCTTGCTTTCTTTCCCTTCCACTCCTGTGATCTCGACATCACCTATGGGTCTATTTTTTCGATCAGTAAAAACGAGTAAGTTTAGGCTGATCTTTTCCCAATAGATTGACTCTAGCTATCACTGTGTCGGTCATTGGGATCTTGTCCCATGAATGCCGAGTAATTTTCTTGCCGGAGCGGAGGCTCATAAATTTGTAGCCTCCTTGTTTTATTCCGCTCGTTCCTATACAGATGGCCGCCTTTGTGCGTCCTACCATGCTGTTACGGGGGAGTCTTCTTCATGCACCTGGCAGTAATCTCGAACTGCAGGCTCAGGTGTTTTATAGTCCAGGGACCCTCCCATCATTATCATACGTGGCTCATGTCTGCTGCCCCCGCCTTTCTTGGGAAGTACGTCACTGTTTGACGACTTGTACACCAAGTTGACGGTTAATATTTTTGCATGCGTGTGAACGGTAGGCTATGTCGGACAGCTCGTGTCCTTTCCTTGACTACCCGGATTCTACGTTCGATCTCGGGTACGTGCTCGTTAGCACTGGGCAACGTTCACTACCGGTTCCACCCGGCATTGCCATGATTGTGTTGGACAAGGCTCAAACTCATTGTCCACTTGAATGGTCGTGATTTTAAACCACGAGCCTTGTAGAATCGATAGAACCTCCTTAACTGCTTCTAGGATGGTCTCTAGCTTCCTGTTGGGCAGGTGTCTAGATGTTGTAAAATCGATTTTACGGCTTAGCGTTAACAGGAACGGAATTCTGCCACAAAGAAAATGTCCATCGTTAGGAACACATCCTTGTGTAATTGCAAAAAGTCTCTCGGTACTTTCATTGCATTGCCTGCCACTGTGTTCGGTTTCGTCCGAGTGTCTTGCCTTTCAATGCATCAATATCCTTGTCGAGGCAGCGCACGCAAAAAGAGGACAACGATCCTGATCCCTATCTGCCCACGCTGCCTGGCGTGGAAACCTGAACCCTCATGGGTTCTTCGACGAATGACTCGACTCACATTGCCAAACTGTACCATCTCACAAACACGAAATCGATTCCACACTTCGCTCCTACTCATCAAGTACATCTCTACATCTCCCAGGTCATCACCTGCGTTCCTGAAAGGATACCCCACATACATGTCGCTATGTCCGCCTCCTCGCAAGATCAGCTCTAAGGCAATAGCACCCCGAAGACCGCCACAGATGCAACTTGAATGAACAAACATGCAAGACCGGTCCAACTCTCTCTTTCAGCCATTGAACAGTCAATCGCAAGAAGGTGTCCCTTCTCTGCTCACAATTCTCCTTCAGCCGAGCTGCAAGCAAGAAATAGAATAGATTAAACTCTTGCTGTCGGCATCAGGGTCTAAATCTCTTCGTAAAATCTTCGACCATGGCCGCCGCTTCTACTCTCGTGACCGCGCGAATCACTGGGACGCACGAGTTTGACTATGCCGCTCTCTGACCCGTGTCGGTGGTACGTTGACACGAACAGTAGCGTCACTCAATCTACCTTTGCTCTGCTGTCGCGGGTCTCCTCTTCTCGTCGCTTTCGTTCTCACCGGTGATGAAAACTACATCCATGTCGGGCATTCTTGTTCACATACCCCGCTGACTTCGAACGCGCCTCACCTACGACAACCTCGCTGTTGTGCTCACCGGAAACGACCTTCACAGTGTCTCTCCCGTGATACTTCCAAACACCAGTTTCCAACGTGTCGCCGAGACAAGCTGCAAGACACTGGCCCATTTGGATGGTCCCGACATGTTAGGAGACGACCCTCCTACCCTTCACTCCGGTCCCCATGGACCAGGCGAAGCGGACGTTGACACCTACCGATCCCGTCGCGTCATGCCCCTTCCTCACTACCTGACCTCGCGTGCCCTTACTCAAGTCCCTACCGGTCGCTACTCCATCGTCCAGTTCCGAAACCTCATCCTTGCTCCCGAGATCACTCATGCTGAAGTCGCCCGTCAAAATGCAATCGTCCCTCTCGTCCAAGGTTTCGCGCTGTCTGCACCAGCGATGCTGGCGGCTCCCTCCTACGCATCACCGGGGAATACTCTGTCTCCCTGCCAACTCATGGCTCTCCAACGATGCATAAACTCAGTCAATCGTCCGTTGCTCACTGCCTAGGCGCCACCGGACCTGGACTAACAAACGACACTTTCAACGCAGGAGTGGCCGGCATCCAAGACACTACTCAACAACGTCAACCGTAACAACTGAACTTCGAGCGCAATCGAGGAACCAAAACCTTCCTTCCAAATACGGAGTAAATCTGAGCCACTCGCATCCACAACCCTGCAACAGTAGCCTTGACGTACACCTATCCTGGAGATCCATCGTCTCCTGGCCGATTGTTCGAAGGTAGCGACTACAGCACCCTTCAATGCCACTCTGAACATTCGCACCAGGTGCTTCTCCCGCTTGCATCGAACAAGAAAACAAACCCTTGCCGCCTGGTCACGGATCCTCGACAAGTCTTTCGGAAGTACGAGATTTCTTCCTCGGGACAGGTCCTCGGGGTCGGTCTCTCTCCTTTCTATGTCATATGTCAAGGACACAAGAGTCCAAGGCTGTGATTGACTTAGCCTCCAAGGCAACCCTACGTCGAGCGAGGACACTCCATCACTCTGCAGGACGCAGACAACTCTCTCCACGACGGACGTTGAATTTTCCAGTAGACCTCGCTACCGCCGAAGAAAAACTCTACGGCTTCTCAATCCTAGTGGATGTTTTTCATGGTGTTGAGCACTGCGATCTCCGTGAACGTCTAGCGTAGTCCGAAGACTTTGTCCCAGCCTATACACCATTGCCCGAAACTACGCCGACAAACCCAGTCTAGGTATGGACATCATTGGCCGCGTCCTCTATGCCATCCAACAGGTCAAGTTGGCTGTAACCGACCGCACGGCTGTGCCTCCAAACATTCACGACACTACTTGGGACACGTCCAATCTCATCGGCCTCAGTCCTAGCCACTCTCCCGCCTTACTGGTACTCCCTCACTCACACCTATCGCTCCACCCTGACTATTGACAAACCTGCCGTGAAATCATCTACAGAAGGCCGGAGCCCAAGGTGTCACCAACGCTCACTGGGACAACGACCTTCTCAAACGAATCCATTCCGCAGGTCATCGCTCCATTGGGAGATGACCCGCGGACATACATCACCATCCCTCAGCACAGCGGTTCAAGATGTCTGTCTAGCCTGGCCTTGAAAGAACTGCATCTCATCCTGCAAGCGAGCTGCTACCCACAAACGCTACCCAACTGCGACAAAGCAACAATCCACGAACTCTCTGACCATCCTGCGCAGTGGGCCAGAGCATCAAGCGTGAGTCTCCACGGCCGGGACCACCGTAGCGTGGGTACGACCCACGTTCACTTGCACAAGTACCATTGTGATTGATTATAATCTAACGATCTATAGAGTGTAAAGTTTGATGTTTCAAATAAGTGGAGCAGGTTAATGAATTTATGCAGAATAAAGCTGCTAAATTGTAAAGTGTAAAGCTGAATTGTAAGCTGGTCCCGTCGCACTCCCTTACAGCTAAATGAAGCTGGAGTCAAGAAACGATAGGAGATGAGTCCCCAACAAAGTGCTGAGTAAATTACCACCCCATGAGGAGCTTTCGAAGACACGCAAATGTGGAGCCGAGAAGAACCATAGTGAAAATGTAGGCCCGATGTTCCAGAGTCAGAATATACTTATCCACGATTCCCTTCGACTGCCCGATATTGGAACTGAATAAGTGGTACTTCAATGTCAAATACTTGTTGCGCGCGTACATTTTGGGAACATTCATAAGAGACAAGCAACCTTGTTGTCTTCGAACACTGTAGTAAGCGCACGAACTGTCAGTAATACCGCATCAGTTTGCTACCAGTTTCTTTGAGCAAAGCTCGGATAGGAAGCAGCTCCGTCATTGACATGATGAAGGCAACATACTTGGCAGCAGTGGAGCTCAATGTAATATCAGTCTGTAGCTTGCTGGACAAGATAATAGGGCACACAAAAAGAGTCAGGACAAATCCATTGCGAGACTTGACGGACACAGGATCCTGTCCATCCTCATATCCATACAAACCAGCGAAGTCAGCATCGACCAAACAGTCAAGTACCTGATCAAGTTAAGGGCTAAAACAAATGCCTTGTCACTTGTGCCAATCAAATAACGAATGATACGTTTAATTTCTTGAGCATGTGAATGCTTGTGTTGTTGCTGAATCGTGCTACCTGTTGCACACTAAATGTTATGTCTTGGCGAGTGTTCGACGCAATATAAAGAAGCATCCCAACTGCACCTGGATAGCTCCACTCTTATTCAAATGAGGCCCCCAGTTGGTCAGCTCCGAGAGGATCGTTGGCGGCAGGAGAAAGCTCCTTGCTAGCGTCAGACAACCCAGTATATTCGATGACTTTATTGATGAGTCCCTTTTGAGTAAGCTCAACATTGTCTCCCTGTCTTTCAAAAATAATGCCGAGGAATCCAAAGATGTCACCTTTCTCTTCCATAGTGAGGTCTTATCCAAGTTTCTGGAGTTGCCAAACATAGGACTCAATCATATCATTGTTTGGACTGAGCCAGATTTGTCACACAATAATTAAATACCATGAGTTGATGATCCTTATGAATAAACAACATGGGTCTGCTGCCGAGGTTGCGAAACCAAGTTGGATCATCCCGCACCATAGATGCTCATAAAATAATTAGGTGAATCGGTCTGCCCATAGATAGTGTTGTCAAGTTTCAAAACACAGTCTGGTCCTTCATAGCCTTTGGATCGATAGTACTGAGGCAAATCCATGTACAGTGGCTGGTCGACAGTTTGAGTGCTTTGACAGAAATCAAGAGTAAAATCAACTGTTCTCGATTCCCATCCATGTGCAGCTGCAGAAGAAGACCGTCCTAACGGTGGGCAAACCAACAAGTGGAGAGTATGCGACGCCTTCATAGGACTTAATGTCTCCTCTGCAGCACCTTCTAGATTTGAACTTATTAAATTGTCCGTCAGGTAACCTCTTAATTCGCTGCACACATGTTCCAGGAAGCCGCCTTGAGGTGTGATGGCATTGAAGAACGTTGTTCGATGTGCCAAGTCCCTTTGCCTTAAAGGCTGTCAATTTCTTTGTCCATTGCTTCCCAGTAGTGGTCTGCATGTGGTCTCATCATAGATTCCTTCAGAGAGGGAGATCAGGGCTTTGGAAAGTTTGGCCTGAGACAGTGGCGCTTTGAAGAATCAGATGAAATGAATCCTGGGTGTTGGTCAAAAGTGAATAACCATTCACCTGAGATTGCAACATGTGCCCAGAAATTGGAGTAACTCCAAAAGTCAAAGCTAAAACACAAATCAACAGGGATGAAGGACGAGCATATGTCTTCAACTTTTGGTTCATGTTCAGAGTCTCATGCTGCTTGCTGTGGGCTGTTCTACTGGGATACGACGAGGGGCAGAGATTTGCTCGATGTGGACATCAGTGTTGGGAGTGCTGATGGTGGGAAGCTCCCTGTCCCAAGAAGAGGGTAAATTTTGAGTCTGAAGTGGTGGCAGACGATCTGGAATCCCCCTGTGTGAAACCTGGGCTGTGCTGGAGACGGAGCTTGAAAATGAAGATCATCCCTTTGTTTGTCTTTGCTCTTGTATCCTGCCATAATTTTCTCTCATGTCGAAGCTTCTGAGATGAGATCGGTGCTG
>CAICTM010002924.1:0-10337 GCA_903772945.1 Seminavis robusta | reverse complement strand
GAGTCCACCTTTTGCGATCACGCTAAGGAAGCCGCTACTAATACTGTTGCGGCTACTACTACTATTGCTACTACTGCTGTTATCCCTATCACCGGCAAAGCCTTGGCCATGCTCAGCTTCAGCATGATCGATCGATCGGCCGAGTTAACAGAATTCATAGATCGATCCAAGTTAACAGAATTTGTCGAAAAGTGAGCTCCGAATGCATATATAAGGCTCGGCCTGTGTGTCTGCATTGAGTCATGCTTCGGGCCTTTATTATCGATTCGAATGGCTGAGTCATGCTTGTTATATCTTCTTGCGAGCTCCTCACTTTTTCATTAACTCGAGTAACACATGACGAAAGAACAACAACAGCCGATCGGTCGCTCATGTTGTTAACAGCCGATCGGTCGCTCATGTTGTTCGAACTGTTACTCCATCTTCGGCAGTTGGTCTCATTTACCTAGACTGGGCATTGGTCGTTTTAACTGTGCTTGCAGCTTAACTTGGCTTGCAGTTAGTCGTTCGGATCATTCAAACGAAGATTCGCTCGATCATTCAAACGAAGATTCGCTCGAGAACACGACGTTTTCGCCAAGTTCGACGGATCCAACAAAGGATCCAACCACTCATAATTCCATCTTCGATTGACTCGATTACTGGATATCCCCTTGTGCCTCACTCTTGTTGCCGCTCCTCCTCTTGTTGCCGCAGCACTGTTGTTGATTTTCACTGCACTCTTATTCCCAGCTATTGAATGACCTTACGACGCTCCTCCCTCACATCTATCTATGCCATCTCTCTTCTAATCTCACTCCTTCAACAGCAGCCAGCATCAGCATCCTTCGTTCAGTCCACAAGGCTTAGACAAGCCTTCTTTGAAATCTGATCCAATCCATCCCACCATCTGATCTCCAACATTGCATCTGCAGCACCATTGATCCGCATGTTCATTCCCAGAGCTCCTCCAGCACATTGGGAAAAACCAAAGTAAAAGACCAAGCTTACAGGTAGCCCCTCGCTTGGAGGTATCAACCACACTGGAGCCTGGAACAGGATCTGGTCAGATGGACTGGGAAAGGAACCTCAAAGCCACCCTATGCCTCAGTGGGTTTCCATGGTGACGACTGTTGGCCGGTCTAGAAATTTACGGACCCGGATAAGAAAAAAGACCGTACCACGTAGAATTTAAGAAACTGGCATTCTCAGAATCCAGATTTCAGAGCAACCTGGCAGAAAATCATTCTTTTTGCTCAGTCTGCCCAAATCAACAAATTAGCTTGATATTAGCCAGTAGCTACAGTGTTGCCTTACCCAACACTGAGCAGAAAGAAAGTTTGTATTGAGTTTGTCCATGGGAATAGGTATTGTAATAGTGAGAGAGAACTGAGAGGAATTGGTAAGGTATTGACCAGAGGTGCGCTGAAGCCTCACTGTAAAGGCAAAACAACAGAGCTAACAGAGAAATTTCGCCTCACATTTTCGCTCATTCCAAGCTCTCGAAGCATCGGCCGATCGACTTGTCAACCGATTCAGAGCAAACCAAGCACATCAGCGTCGAGAACACAGCTAGCCGGTCCATATTGATGCTTGAACAAAGGTCATACGACAAGAATTGAAGGAGTAATCGCCGATCGCGTGTTTTGGGTACCCACCTACAGAGCAAAAGACGATCGCGCCGAACGAACACGACGACCGAAACAAGAGAGATACAGCTACGGCCGCATACCAGGATCGAAAAGAGGACCTATTTGCCGCCTATGCCATGACAAGTGCAAGCTCTCACCTCCGAAAATTGAGCAAGAAACGACTGTTCGAGTGACCGACCTCTTGTGAGCCGGGAATAACAAGTCCCAACCAAGCGCCGACAGCTGAAACTCAAGAAAGAAGACTCTCGAGCCTATGGAACTGCTCCAGTAGGTCTAACTAACAAACACTACAACGTATCTACAACAGAAGAAGCGCTTCGAGGGCTCGACTGATAGAGTCAATCGGTAGAACACTCCAAGCCAAACGGTGGAATTTTTCGTGTGACAAGAGCCACGATTTTTGACGCGCAGATAGGAACAAACAAGCCAAGTCTAAGGCTGGAGCAGTCACAGGAGTGGCAATATAGACCAATAAGAGGCTACCTGATCAATAGGAAAGAGGAACCCCCTCAAGCTCCACCAAGCGTTCAAGTACACCGTACCCAGTACAAGCCCACGCAGCCCGTAATTCCCTCAAGCAAATTGCCATTATCGAAGAGCAAGATGGGACACGATTCAACAACAGACGAGGCCGTGGCAACAGAGGAGAAGGCAGAGGCTCCTCCGGCAGAGGCCAAGGAGCCGGTAGAGGCGGTGACAGTGGTGTCGGTAGAGGCAGAGGACAAAGCAACCGCCGCCAGTACCTGTTCAATCCCAATGGACAGGCTGACCCCAGATTTTATCCGTTTAAAGAGACATTGAACCACATTGTGGCTCATTTCAGAACCAGGTCGGAGTGGATAGACGTCCCCAAAGCGTCACTGGCCATGGAGACTATGCAAGACCAGACGCCGACAGAGCCAACGAAACCGTCCTATACTACGGATGCTGACGGCAAGAAGGTATATGACGAGCTCAAGCTAACTCTCTACAAGAATAGGTTATCTACTTGGCAGAAACAGGAAACTAAGTACAAGAATGCCCTGCAAAATGGGGCAGCCAGCATCAACCAGTTTTATTGTACCGAAAAGATGAAGAGCAAGCTACGGAATCTCCATGACTGGGAGCAGATCAAACTAGATCCAATTAAAGTCCTAGGCAAGATCAGAGGACTGACTGCCGCAGGCACCACCAGAGAGCATCCCGTTGTCCAGTTCGTAAGCCAGTTACAGCGTGCCCCTTCCCCCAAGCAAGAGGAACGAGAACCGACTGATGTCTTTCTCCGTAGAGTGGCTTCCGACTCGGTTCAGATTAATGACATCGTAGGCACAGGATACATGAAGCAGGTTTTTTTGTCTTCCTCTCCTTCTGAAGTATCCCCGCCCTCCGACCAACGTTACTATATTCCTGCGAGTTACGCGAGGAAGAATCAAGGGGATTTCCTTAATGACAACCGCACGTGTTGATGGAGCAAAGCTCATCTTGGAAAACAGCTCTTTATGACGGATCTGCGTGAGAAATGACGGACGCCAACGAGATCGATTGCGTCTCGTAGGTTTGCTACAGCAGGCGTTCATACTCATTCCCAGAGTACCGGTGGGCACATGTCACAGCCATGTATGGCCGCATCTGGATTCAGGCTACCGTGGAGGCGTCCTATGCCGTGGACATCCGATCGTGCTACTGTTTGGCTGATTCTTTCCTTTTTTTTTCCATAGGAGTCATTGTTTAGCGAATCAAGGGGATTGCTTTCCGAGCGAATCCAAGATAGATTGCTTTCGAGCGAATCCAAGATAGGATCCTCATTGAGATTACGATCGTCAATAAGAACAGAGAGATTGCTTTCGAGCGAATCCAGGGGATCGACACGGGGATTGCTGCGAGCGAATCCAGTGAGAAAAGGGGTTACCACTGATGATAACAAGGGATAGACATATAAGAATAAGAATGAGTAACATCTCATAACCTCGCATGCTACCATGCGACAATACATTGTGAACTGATTAATCTAACGATCTAAGAGATGTAAAGTTTGTATTTCCAAATAAGTGAGCAGTTATTGATTATTTTCTAGAATAAGCCTGCTAATTGTAAAGCTGTAAAGCTGAATTGTAAGCTGTATCCCGTCGCATCTACAGTCCGGTGGCTAACGACATCACCTTCCGCATCATCTTGATTCTACTAATGAAGAAGATGGGAAGAGCAAAGGCAATTATCTTCGATATTGAGACAGCATTCCTACACGGAGACATGGACGTAGTCATCTACATGGACTGCCCAAAAGGACTAGAACATCAAGACGACGAATTTGTCATACTGGACAAGACCATCTACGGGGCTTGCCAGAGCGCACGACAAAACTATTTGAAGTTTGCGAGTGTCCTGGAAGACTTAGGATTCGTTACGTGTCCTAGTGATCCATGCCTCTTCATGCGGAACAAGAATGGGAAGATGTGCGTGATTCTATGTTACGTGGATGACAATCTTACCATTGGAGAAGAAGACGATATCAAGGAAGTGCTTCAAGGGATTAAGGATCGAGGCTTGAACATGACGATCGAGTACGAACTCACGGACTACCTGAGCTGTGAGATTCGGATGAATCCCCGAAAGGATGCCGCATGGGTGGGTCAACCCCACATGATCAAGAAGATTCAAACCACATTCGAAGAGGAGGTACAGAAGCTACCCAAGTACAAGACTGCGGGAACACCTGGACTCGGAATAGTGAAGACAGACGAACAGAGCGAATGGATCGCGGAAGAACAACAGAGCAGATATCGAACAGGAGTAGGTATGCTCATGTACCTTATCAAGCATTCAAGGCCAGAAATCTCAAACGCGGTACGAGAACTAGCTAAGGTCTTGGGGTGCGCAACGCCAGCAGCGTACAAGGAAATGCTACGTTGTGTAAAGTTCGTGTTGGACTCAAGGAACCATGGACTTTTGATGAGACCAGAGAAGAACGAAGGACCGTGGAAGTTGGAAGTGTTCTCGGATTCGGATTGGGCCGGAGACAAGAACAACAGAAGATCAGTCACGTCCATGATGATTTTTCTCGAAGGTGTACTCATTCACTGGAGGTCCAAGCTACAGAAGGTTGTGGCATTGTCGAGTTCCGAAGCTGAGTTCTACGCGTGTGGCGAAGCAGTGCGAGAAGTTCCATTCATCGCGCAGATTCTGAAGTTCCTACAGATCAACGTGGAACTACCTGTGCAAGTGAAGATCGATAACGTGGGTGCTATCTTTATGTCAGAGAACAAGACAATTGCGAGTCGAACAAGGCACATGGATACGAGGTGGCACTACGTAAACCAAATGCAGCAGGACGGCCTAGTGAAGATTGACTTTGTTCGCTCGGAAGACAACGTGAGCGACATTGGGACCAAGAATGTCAACGTCGAGACCCTCGACAGACATGCACCAAGATTGACTGGAGACAAGGAGCAATTGGTTTGAGTTGGTGAGAATTATAAGGTCGCTGCCATCATCGCGGAAACTGGAAGGGTGTTAGAAAGGTATTTTCGTATGACGGACAGACGACTAGGGATCCACAGTCACGGTTCGTGATTGGGGATATGTGACTCAGATTCAGATGGTGATCCGATCATCATCAGATGGCCAGGTGTACGAGGAACGAGGACAATGGTCGTCTAGATGATGCAACTACAAAGGATAGGAAGTTAGGTCGAAGAGATGAATGCAAGGAGCGATGGGACGGAGCAAATGAATGGACGGATGAAGGTCCACAGGTTTAGTAAAGTGGGAGAGCCCTCCAGGGCCAACCATGCACTTCAGGAAGATAGATCGATGAGATCTATCTGCAGATGAAACTGCGAGAAATAGAGGATCGAAAGATCCTGGTACATGTATGCATATCGGAGCTCAGTCTTAGAGCTCACAATCTGAACGAGAGAGAAAGAGAAAATGAAACGAATAGCCAGTCTACTAGACAGTAGAGCTGGAAAGATATTGATTAAATTAGAGAAATTGTGCGTTCAAGTTCACACCTTTTCAACACCAGTACACCCCTCCTCACTCTCTAGTCGGGGACATTCACTACAGAATCCACCTGAAATTGGGAGACCTTTGTGAATGAGATTGGTCCATGGACTGCTGAAGGGTCGCAGACAAAGTATGGACTGTTTGGTCAACTCACCAACACAGTGACCTGACTTGCAAATCGTCGCAGAACTGATCATCATCACATTGACTTGGAGGAGATGCAGCAAAGAAGAGGGGGGGTGAGTGGCATGCCCCCAGCATGCCCCCAGCATGATCACCCGGCTTTGACACAAGTTCCTGCTCTCACCTGTCAGCGTCACATTTGTGAAAACAAGATTCATTCCCATCCACCTGTACACATGCATTGATTGTGCTTCCCCTGTAACCAAGGGTGACACCAAAGCTAAAGCTGTGGCCATCAGAAGGCCAATCGAACACATCTTCCACAAAGTCATTTTTCAATCCAATGTAGCCGGAAAGCTCCAGTTGAACTCCAAATCCAGTCTTGTCGGCGTAGGATCGAATGGCACCTACTAATTCGGAGTCACCACTAAATATCTCACAAATGACTGCAGCATAAGAGGGGTCATACCACAGATGCCCCCCAGCATGACGTTGATACTGGCAGCAAGCATGAGCTTTGTATCTTCGCCACTAACATACAAATACATGTCAGCCTCTACAGTGATAACCCCCGAAAGGTCAACTGTATGGGTCTCTGTTCTACCACCCAAGCTGCTCACCACTTCAAAAACGACACCAGGTTCACCAGAGAGGAGTATCTCAAAGTCCACATTTTCACTCTGGGCAAACATCCCAAGTGTGAGCTGATGACTTGGAGGCTGCAACAAAAAGCAATCATCCTTGGTGAGTGTACTTACATTATCATTGTTGTCTTTCAATGCCTGTGAGTTGGGTGCGATTTCGTTGTTTCTGCTGTTTGGAGCCACGTCAATGATTAAGGAAAGGTCAACATTGACCGTTGCGCTAACCTTAGGGGAAAACTTTATTCCCATGCTTCCAGTACCACGGACAGCAATGTGCCCATCCACAAAAATCTCTTCAGGTTCCCCGGTACCATCCCACATGCGATTGAGTGTTTCTTTGCCCAACTGTTTGGTTAGGGAGAATACCACAGCATCCAAGGTGACAAAGATGATTCCTGCAATTCCCACATCTGGAATGATGCCCGTTTGTCCAATAGCATAGGTATGGGTGCATGGATTGAGAGCTGCACAGAATCCAATACCTGGTAAATAATAAAATAAAGGCAAATCTGTAAAAAAATGGATTCGGACGAGAAGTGCTTGAGAACGACCTAGGATCCAATACCTGTAGTCTCCTGTTCTATCCCGAACGCCAACACATCCCCCACATCAACAAAGTCAATGGGTTCACAAGCTCCCACTCCAGATTCTTCCCCAAGTTGAGAAAGATCCGCACCACCTGCTCGAACCACTTGAGGAATCAAAATGCTAAAGAGGTTGCTGGCAAATTCAGAATTGGCTTCCTCCAATTGGTCCTTGATGAGATCTATAGCATTCAGCCCACTGGGCAATCAAAGATAGAGCTCTGCTCATTCAAATCCCCGATATCGAACACTTCAATGGCATCACAAGAACTATCCAGCTGACGCTCAAGCTTTCCCCTGAGCTTGGCTTCACGGTAGGGTGTGTAGGGCCAAATGTGTCTTGCCACATCAGTGTTGTTCCAGGTGGTGGCAGCACTGATATTATCAGCACCATTCTTATCTGCAGGAGCCCTGCGAAACCCGATGTCGTGGACTGGGATTCCAGTCTGAGGCTGAGCTTTGGCAGTGGCCGTCATCCATGTCAATAGTAGTAGAGTTTTCATCATGCTTATTATGGCTGGTTGCTAGCTAGTAGCTAGCTAGCTACTAGCTAGCACGGTGGCTGGAGTGCACGTTTTGTTGCTTGTTGCATGCATACCACCAGCCAACAAGGCAATTCAGTGGCGAAAATCGACTGTGACTCAAACCAGCTAATTACTAATGAATGAGCCTGGTTCCGGACGTTCTGGCACGCATCCTGAAACCTGAAAAGGCCAACTCCACCTATCTTTGGCATGACCACATTCTTCCATGCAGGAGTGAAGACGGAGAAGGGTGAACTGGCGCAGATTCAAGATGATTGGTTGGCGGAAGTTGCAACCTACCGGTAGTACTTGCGCGATGGACGCAGGCCCTGTGTCGGGGAATACAGATAGCGGTAACAGGTGTACATGTACGATAAAGCGGCACCATCACAGAGAATCGAATCACGCCTTCGTCGGTGTATCCTTCGAGTTGCTTTTGGAGTTTGCTCTGGTGCCTCAAAGCAGCCCAAAAGAGGTCTACTCAGAGCCCGCCCAGCCAATGCCATAGTTCCATGGTGCCACCAGCCATCACTAAAACTCTTACAGCTTATTGACCGCTGATCTGACGATAATTTATATGATCCTCATGTTACTGGTTTGAGCGGTGTTGCCTAGAAGCCTTGGATGCTCTTCGAACGATGAGGTCTCTCTGACGCTTCCTATCCTGCGGATCAACGAACGAATTCAATGACTCGACGGTGTAAATCGCTTGAAAATGTGAGAGGCACGGTTTACAAACTCTGAGCCCTCTTTGGGAAAGTGGTGCCACCAATAATTATGATTAATGGTTTTGAAGTGTTCAAGGATTTAATAATTGGATTTAGAGTGACCATTATATTCGATAAAAACCTTTATCCATTTAGCTCGGTGGTGCCACCGAGAAAGTAGTCTACATGTACAATGTCATGTACATGTACTTGCTGAGTATGATGTATGTAATGCACCTTTTTCAGGGGGTGGTCGGTGCACGTGGTGATGCAGCATACAAATTTTGGTGCAAGTGCAATATCTTGCAATGCTCTTGCACTGCTCTGCACTAGAAAGCACTTTCCATTGTGGGGAAACTCACCTTCAACAACACCAACTCATGTACACCCAACAGCCAAGAGTTTTTTTTCTTCCTTCACACCCAACAGCTCACCCAACTCGCACACTTACTTATAAAAGAACTACATGTAACTTGTTTTATAAAGATAAATTTTCTGTTGTCTTCCTGAAACCCCTTCACGGGAAATCTTCCAAATTCCAAGGTGATGTAGACTACTGTCTGACTCACTATGAAGGATGGTGGTTTCAGTGGTGTCGCATAGAGCCTTTGATCTTCTTCCATTATGCTTGGAGTTGCCAACTTGTGATGACTTACTCGACTTGACTTGACTTGACTTGATGACATACGCACGTCTATGACGTGGCGCTTTAACGCTAGGTTTAAGTCTAATCTCACAATATTCCGATCGTAGTTCACTCTGAATTCAGAAGCAAGTTCGGTTGGAATTTGCACATCAAGCAAAAGAAACTTCCTGCGTACATTCTACGCAGCCGTATACTAGGCGTTTGGCCATTGTCAAACAATTTCGAAAATTCACTCGATTTCTATTAACAACGGTAACTCAAGGTGTAACTCAAAACGAAGTTACTCCTTTTTCTTTCATTTATCATTACTTGCGACTCTTACTAACACAAAGCCGCAAGTTCTGTTGTTGTTATTTACCTTTAGGTTTATTATCTCACCATGACGACGCTTGTCAGTCGGGCAAGAATCCGTCATTCCCTTGGTCTCTGAGTACAATCGGCGGAGGTCGCTACTACGAGTTGTTCCGTTCTTGGCAACATGCTGGTAACAACGTCAAGCTTAAGCATGACATGATTGTAATGGCAGACGAACAAGAACCGGAACAAGTCCTTCGGTCATCAAGGAGTTCGATCAAGTGACGGCAACTCAGCCTTGAATTTGGAAACGGGTACATTGAGGGCTAACTTCTTTGTCAAGTGTCTTCAAAGCTCTGCTCGAGACAAGTGGAACGTGATTCGAGCAGCGCGTCCTGGTGCAGCTGTTGCTGACTTCGATGCTGTATTAATTCGTTCATTGCGAAGTTCGTTGAAACACGGATCTCGCTGATCAGACGATACCTGCAGACTGCGAAAAAGCCCTTCAAGCTCGATTGCAAGACTTGTGGTCTCGGTTGGAGACATCAACACCTTGATGGCGAAGTTTCCTGGCGCAAACAATGCGAAACCTTTTGATGCTCCTGCTCTCAAGATGATGTTTTAAACATGATGCTTCCCCAGTGGAAAGACAAGTTTGCCGATTCCGCTCTGACATTACGGTAATTGGTCAGTGCAAATGGTTCGCTTCTTTGCCAGTCAAGAAAAGAATACAACGCTCGCAACAAGGTTCTCGTGGCCGTGGTGGTCGCGGGTTTTCACGTGGTGTTCAGGCCGCGGACATGAAGGAGTGGACGCTCTTCTGGCTATCGTCGTACCTATGGACAAGACGTGACCTCGAGCTGTTACTATCCGCCTTCCCACGTTTCCGTCGTGGAGGATTGAGTCGTGCTCCTACCTGGACGTACAACCGTAGTCTCCTCGAGAATACCAACGGGACAACCAGACGGACAGCAACGCAACAACACTACTCCGGTGCGCAACTTTGCCGGACGTTTCGGACATGGTGGCTATGCCTCATCACCTCTGGTCGTGGACGTGGACGTGTTACAGTCCTCGCCGTGATAATTTTGTGGCTGACGGTGATGTTCGCGAAGACGATGTGTACCACGTCGAAGAACAATCCCAGAGGTTCCTGCGGCTGCTGAATGCCGCCTCCTGAAGAAAAAGAAGAGATGTATT
>CAICTM010002923.1:0-10338 GCA_903772945.1 Seminavis robusta | reverse complement strand
AACGCGGTGACGCCCGCTATTTCATGCCTGCCGAGTGTGACCGGAGCATTGTGGCATTGCATGGATGGATTGGGAACTATGCGTCATCCTATGTCAAACGTCAATCGACAAAATTGCCACCTGCCATTTACGACCGCAGCATACTGTTTGATCACTTTGATCAACACACGTCCAAGTGCAAAATTTGTTCCACGGCACTGGACAAACTCCAACGGAGAAAACGAAACAGTCAAATCGTCTTGGCGGCATCGATTTTGTTGGGACTCCGGTTTTGGCCCATGCGGCTGCTGGCAGTGGCCAGTTTGGGGACTTGGAGATTTTGGAGTCAGATCGAAGGCAAATTCTATAAAGGAGAATTCAAGCACCACCAGAATCATTAGACACCACATGCATGCCATCCCCAGGAGCACTGCTCAATTTCTAAATGACTACGGGAGCTCTGAGCCTTCGCCGAGACTAGTAGGTAGAGAAAATGCACACAGCGGAAGCCATCGCAATTCAGCCACACCGTCCGCGAGGCAAAACAGAGACTAGCCGTCAATGATTTGGCTTCTAATAGTAGTATGAGAGTATCAGCAGTGTCAGCATAGGAGGAAGACATGCAAAGAAAACTCAACATACGCAAAGAAAATTCAAAGCTGTATGTCGTCATATGGACCATGACGCGTTATGAATTCAACTCTGTCCCAGTCTCAGAACAATCCTTCATCCCTTGCAAGAGAATAAAATGCTACGCTAGTTAGCCATTCGGATCACTGCGTCTCTGTCTGCTCCTTGGCCGACTACCGTAGCTAAGGCTAGCCACTGACTGGCACCGAGGTCCACCTATATCTGATGCTAGGGGCACTGGGGCAAAAAGTCTGCACCTCTACAGGCCGACTGGGCAATTCTGCACCTCGCGTGGGTAGTGTAGACCTCGGGCAAGATCTGCACCTCGGGAGGCAAAGATCGCACCTCGTGGCAAAAAGTCTGCACCATGCACGACTCGGGGGCAAGTTGCACCTCGGGGGCAAGAAATTGACGACATCTTCCTCTGTAGGAGTGGTACCACTCGGGATGCAGAAGAAGCTAGCTAGGGCACACCACCCTTCCAGATGTCAACCAACAGCTACTGCAATACCGGTAGGAGCTAGCCATAGCCAAAGATAAAGCGTTTGCTCAGCTCTAGCTTTCAGACGACAAGGGCCTTTGCAGTCACGGTTGTCCCCAAAAAATGTCTTTTATCCCATGGTCCTGGGCTTCTTAGCCTTCAACTTGCCCGTAGATTGCTGTTGGCGCTTTCATCATCAAATCTCAATTGTTCCTGGTAATGAAGAAATGCCAAATCGGAATCAAAGAACTTGTTGGACAACAAATGGCTCCCCCAAGTAGGCAATCGCTTGAAGAGTTGGGCCATGATTGGACCCAGCTTGAATGTTTTGATTCGGTTGTTGGTCGATGTGTTGTCTTTGGCGGCAGCGCTTGTGGTGGGAATGGAAAAGACCATGACACGGGACCAGCCGGGGCGGGTGGGGATGCACAGAGCCGATAATCGAAAGGGTTTTGCTTCGCCAGTGGGCGACGCAAATGTAGCATTGTAATTGACCAAAAAGGGTGCCCGGAATTTCCCTTCGCCCGTACGCATCATTCCCATGGTCCGATCTTGCCATTCAAAGGCAAATCCAGCTTCTCCTAGATTTGTGGCACTTGTCATGTTGATGGGAATGGCATCACTACGACTTCCTTGCATCCCATGGTGGGCAAATGGGATATGAGCTGGGTCAATCAAGTTTTCCACCAAAGTATCCCATCCGTAGGGCTGATCTCTCGTATATGTCATGATACCCGCTTCCGTGGCATTTTGGATGGATGGATCCAGAATCAGTCCCTCCATGAATCCTTCGGGATGTCTCCATTCATCACCGACAAACTCGAGGGGATCTTGTTGCCAGGGCCAAACCCATAACACTCCCGTCCGCGCATCCAGCATGGTACTGTAGGATGGCAGACACGATCTCGGATTGGCCATTGCGGATTGTTCCACAGAGGGTACCACTTGAGGAATGCGTTGACAAGATCCATCGGCTTCAAACGTCCAGCCATGATAGGAACACTGCAATCGCCCCGTTTCGGGTTCGACTCGTCCTTCCGATAATGGCGCCAATCTATGCGGACACGTGTTGTCCATGACAACCCATTGTTGTTGATCATTATTACTAGTTCGAGGATTTCGATAGGCCACGTACGATTGATCCAAAAATTCCAGTCGATTGGGACGGGTGTGATCCAGTTCCAAAGTGGATGCGATTGGAACCCATGTGCGAGGAAATTGTGGATATTGCTCGTCCAGCTGTTGCCGATTCGACAATGGACGTTGAGACGACGAAGGAGTTGCTCTTGTGGCTGGAAAAAGTGTGGCGGTTATGCCATTGCTGGTGGTGCTTTGGCTCGCAGACTCGGACACCAACACGTCTTCCAAAGAAGCATCGTTCTGGGTTGTTTTCAAAATCGTTCTTCTAGCCCCGTGATTTCTCGTCACGCCAACACCGACGGATGGCTGGAGCTGGAACGAAAAGGCAGGGCCAAACACACAGCTTGAAAGGAAAAACAGCAAAGGCTTCATAATCGGGCAGGTGGTACCATTGGTTTCACGCTATGCCATATCTCGCAACATTCAACTTCTCTTTCGGTGACCAGCTTCTCGAGTGGCCTTCGTGGTGCCGGACTTGGAGGCTCGAGATTTCTTCTTCGGGCTGACGTACGCAAAACAGCTCAACTGGCTTGTATTCAGTGCCACCGTTACATTTCTGACGATCTTTACTTCGAGAGATGGGCCCAAGCCCCAAACCTTGGCTACGGTGCCAAGGTATTCATGAGTAGCTACATGACATTGTAGTCTAGCCGGCTATTGAGGCGGTCGGGGAAAAATCGGACCAATGCTAGGTCTCTTATTTATTCGGCTCGTTCTGTTAACTGCCGGTTACTGGTAGCTTTTGTGATTACCGGTGAAATACGATCAGACCTCACGTTTTTCACGGTGAAATGCGCTATTATTAATTAATAGGTGAAAACGTTCGGCAACCAAGATTGAAGTTCAACCTGTGAAATTGCGTCGTACAGTGCGGTGGGAGCACAAAATCACGCCCCAATACTGGTATTCCTTCTTGAACCTCAACAATCCACCATGGCGAGCTGCGACGAGATGCTTCCATTCTACGGACCCGTACAAGGAGTGGTTCCTTCCAGTGATGACCTTCTCCCTCCAGCCCTTGTCAAGGAGATTGAGAAATGGACTCCCGTTCCAGGGGTGGACATCAACTCTGCTGATGGGAAAACAATGAGGAACGACAAGTTTGAAGAGGCCTGTCAAACTCTGTTTCAGCCCAACCGCTTCTATGTCAACATGCAACAGCTGGAGCAAGTTGCTCATAGCTTGGTGAGTCTCTGGGGAAAGGAGAGCGAGGGGAGCAAGCGGAAAGCTGTTCTTATCAACAAGCATAAGGTTACCATCCAGTGTAGCTTCGTAGTGTGGCAAATGCACCTAGTCCCTGTGAAAGGCAAAGGCAAGGGAGAAGCATATCGCATCATGACTGGCTTGGATTTGGAAGAGCCCGGCCTCCAAGTAATCAAGATCAGAGACTCTAAAGGGCACAAGCAATCCAACCCATGGTATCCGGCAACCCCAAAGTCCGAAAAGGTTCCCATCAAGAGTGAGAAGGACCAACCCTACGGTCCCTCTGACGCAGAGCTCAGCGATGAAACGGAGAAGAGTGGCAAACAGTCGCCACGATCTGTGTCGCCAACAGAACACGATGGCAAGAAGGACATCCGCAAGCCAAACAAACCAAGAGAGCCTACAGGCGGTCAAAAGAAGGATACAGGCCAGAGCCAGGGGTTGGACAGAAAGCCACCAGGCCAAGGCAAACGAGGAAGTTCCTCTGCTTCCTCACCCTTCTTTCGGGAGCCGAGCCATACCAACGATGTTGTGATCATAAGCAAGGATGGAGACCGAATCCCAGCGCAAAAGAGCGTGCTGGCAGCTGCCTCTCCCACGCTCAAACAAATATTTGAGTTTGGTGGAGCTTTGTCGGTGTTGAAATGGCCAGACTATCCTACCAGGGTTGTGAGGGCTGCCATCGAGTTCACCACTGCGAGTAGCAGCAATCCTGTGGACGGAGAGGTGGTGGCAACTCTAAGGAGTGATTTGGAGCTATGTATGCGCCTCGCTTCTGAGTACGAGCTGGTCAAGTTCCAAAGGCTGGGTCACCAAGCCTTGCAGAACAGGTTGAGCATCGGCAACCTTAAGACTGCTCTTTTGGAAGCCCAGAAGACAAACGATCAGACCTTGAAGCAAGGCTGCTTCAAGTTCATTCAGCAGCATGCCCATGCCGTTCTCACAGACAAAAACATCGTCCGTCTTGCCATCGATATGCCTGAACTGTGGGATGAGCTTGTTCGGGCCTTGCTTGACAGTACTGGGCCTGCCGAATCAAGGCAAGCTGCGACAAGGGAGCAATCGGGAACCGAGACAACAAGTCAATCGGGGCATGCGACGAGCAATGAGAGGCAGGCTGAACCAAGCCGAGGGGAGACGAGCAAGCGGTCGAGGAACGAGTTGAGTAGTCCAGTGCCAAGAGGCAAGGGGAACGAACATTCGACAAGCAACAAGAGGCGCCGATCGAGGAACGAAGAGGAGAAGGCATGGAACTTGGAAGGTCGTCCAACCCAGGACGAGGAACGCATCGTGTGCAACACTGAGCTCCTTTCTCGTTCACCTGTGGATGGCTTGGTTGGAAAAAACTATAACTAGCTAATAACTAGCTAGCAGAACTGTTGCACGTTTGTAAAAAAACTATGACTGGCTATCTAGTCTACTAGTAGTCTAGCTAAATGAATTGATTGAACTTGAACTGTTGGTTGTCGGTTGTTTGAATTGCTGGGGACGGATACCTGGTACCGGTACCGCTCAATCCCCCCCCAGGTGTGAACTTGAACCCACAATTTCTCTAATTTAATCAGTATCTTTCCAGCTCTACTGCCTAGTAGACTGGCTATTCGTTTCGTTTTCTCTTTCTCTCTCGTTCAGATTGTGAGCTCTTAGACTGAGCTCCGACATGCATACATATACCAGGATCTTTTGATCCTCTGCTTCTCGCAGTTTCATCTACAGATAGATCTCGTCGATCTATCTTCCTGAAGTGCATGGTTGGCCCTGGAGGGGCTTTCCCACTTTACTAAACCTGTGGACCTTCATCCGTCCATTCATTTGCCCCGTCCCATCGCTCCTTGCATTCATCCCTTCGACCTAACTTCCTAACCTTTGTAGTTGCATCATCTAGACGACCATTGTCCTCGTTCCTCGTACACCTGGCCATCTGATGATGATCGGATAACCATCTGATTTGAGTCACACATCCCCAATCACGAACCGTGACTGTGGATCCCGAGTCGTCTGTCCGTCATACGAAAATACCTTTCTAACACCCTTCCTGTTTTCGCGATGATGGCAGCGACCTTCTCACAGGCTCAAACCAGTTGCTCCTTGTCTCCTGTCAATCTTGGTGCATGTCTGTCGAGGGTCTCGACGTTGACATTCTTGGTCCCAATGTCGCTCACGTTGTCTTCTGAGCGAACAAAGTCAATCTTCACTAGGCCGTCCTGCTGCATCTGATTCACATAGTGCCACCTCGTATCCATGTGCCTGGTTCGACTCGCACTTGTCTTGTTTTCCGACATAAAGATAGCACCCACGTTATCGATCTTCACTTGCACAGGTAGTTCCACGTTGATCTGTAGGAACTTCAGAATCTGCGTGATGAATGGAACTTCTCGCACTGCTTCACCACACGCGTAGAACTCAGCTTCGGAACTCGACAGTGCCACAACCTTCTGTAGCTTGGACCTCCAGTGAATGAGTACACCCTCGAGAAAAATCATCATGGACGTGACTGATCTTCTGTTGTTCTTGTCTCCGGCCCAATCCGAATTCGAGAACACTTCCAACTTCCACGGTCCTTCGTTCTTCTCTGGTCTCATTAAAAGTCCACGGTTCCTTGAGTCCAACACGAACTTGACACAACATAGCATTTCCTTGTACGCTGCTGGTGTTGCGCATCCCAAGACCTTAGCTAGCTCTCGTACCGCGTTTGAGATTTCTGGCCTTGAATGCTTGATAAGGTACATGAGCATACCTACTCCAGTTCGATATCTGCTCTGTTGTTCTTCGGCAATCCATTCGCTCTGTTCGTCTGTCTTTACTATTCCGAGTCCAGGTGTTCCCGCAGTCTTGTACTTGGGTAGTTTTTGCACCTCCTTTCCGAACGTCGTTTGAATCTTCTTGATCATGTGGGGTTGTCCCACCCATGCAGCATCCTTTCGGGGATTCATCCGAATCTCACAGCTCAGGTAGTCCGTGAGTTCGTACTCAATCGTCATGTTCAAGCCTCGATCCTTGATCCCTTGAAGTACTTCCTTGATATCGTCTTCTTCTCCAATGGTAAGATTGTCATCCACGTAACATAGGATCACGCATATCTTCCCATTCTTGTTTCGCATAAAGAGGCATGGATCACTGGGAAACGTTACGAATCCTAAGTCTTCCAGAACACTCGCGAACTTCAAGTAGTACTGTCGTGCGCTCTGGCAAGCACCGTAGATGGTCTTGTCCAGTATGACACATTCGTCGTCTTGATGTTCTAGTCCCTTTGGGCAGTCCATGTAGATGACTACGTCCATGTCTCCGTGTAGGAATGCTGTCTCAATATCGAAGATAATTGCCTTTGCTCTTCCCATCTTCTTCAGTAGTAGGATCAAGACGATGCGGAAGGTGATGTCGTTAGCCACCGGACTGTAGACGTTGTCAAAGTCAATTCCAGGCACCTGGCTGTAGCCACAGGCCACCAATCTAGCTCTGAATCTTCCATTCCGCTTGATTTCCAGTACCCACTTGTGTTTGACGCATCGTCTCCCTTCCTCCATTCTTGATCTCTTGATCTTGCGCCAGACCTTGAGTTTCTCCATCTTGTCTAGCTCTCCTTTGATCGCCTCCCTCCACTTCTCTCGTTGAAATGGTTCCGGGTGGTCCCAAGCTTCATCGAACGTGCTTGGCTTGGTGAACAAATACTTGTACTTTGCTGGATCCTGAGTCCTTGGGTCATATGCGAAAGTCTCTTGATCAATAGGTGTTTGTCCTAGTCCTCCCGTCAAATCCACTTCTGATGCCATGTACCCAAACTCCATCCAGTCTTCATGTGCATTCCCGAATCTTTCTGTCATTGGAATCGTCGAAAAGTTGGCCATTTCTGTCATAGGCTGTGATTCCGGTTGTTCGTGCTGAGCTGTTACCTTCTCTCCTCCTTCGGATGCATCGTCCGAAAGTGCTTGCATGAGGGAGCCCCCGTCATGAGGTTGTACCGCTGCTAGTTTGTCCAACGTCTGCAGGGCCTGGGGGTTGTAGCTCGCACTGAGTTTCTGTAGTTCCCGCGTTGCCTTGGATACTTTGGTCGCGACCGGGTCTGGTGGTTTTGCCGTTGGGATCGCGAGAACTTTATTAATCTTCTTGGTTTCTAGTGTGATCGCTCATGTCTTGGCTGAAGTCTTCGTAGGCTTAAGGAGCAGATCGCGGGAGTTCGATTCCCGATTTTCTGTAGGTAGGACGCTGAGGAGTTTATCCTTTATTCCTATATGGGTGAGTTCCTCGGCTGTACTCGGTAGACCCATACCCTTCCACTCAGCATATGTCTTGTCCATTCAGATCATGTCTTGTGTGAGCACCTGTGCTCCTGTCGCTATGTTGTACATCTTGTACGTATCTGCACTGTAGTTGCGTGCCCTCCCAAGATACAGCATCATCTAAGAAGCGCATAATGGGGTAGCGCGAAAACAGCGAGGTCGGTTACAAAATTGCCAGGTCAGTCGATGGTAAGGTTACCAATCGGTAACTGACCTCGCGCTTATGTATGGTGGGTACAAGAACACCGAGGAATGATCCTTCCCATTTTGTGAGGTCAGCTGTGCAATATTCAAGAACCTCTTATCCTACTAATTGAAGACGATCGACTCAGGCATATACGGATGCAATTGCAGCACGAGTCATTGGCGCAACGGTTACAGAATGTTGAACTAAGCGTTCACTATTCCTCTACCGAATTCTGTTCCCCTTTCTATACATGGCTTACAAGTTGATGCACTTTGTGATGCTAATTACAGAAGGGCAGTTGTAGGCTATTCCCAAGCCCCGGAATCCAAAACAGCTCAGCCATTCCTTCCCAAATGAAAGAGTCCTAGGTTACTAAATCTATAAGTAGGGGTTTCCAAAATGGAGAAAAGCAGTACACAATGTTGGATATGATTGGGGCTAAATTCGTTTGGTACTACTAATAACAGAATAGTGGAGGTAAGCGAACAATACATAATGTTCGTAGTAAAAAGGGAGAAACAGGTCACTCAAATGTAACCAACTGTAACGTTACGGGCATCCATAGGTCGAGAAAAGGGTCCAAATGAATCCAAAAAAGGACGGCTGGGGCAACCAAACAAGGGCGCCATAGGTAACAAAGTCGTCTTTGAAGCCCTGCTAAAAGGGAGAAATGAAATTGAAGAAAAGTGGAGGAAGCCACCAAAAGCCTGGTAGGACCCCACCAAATGATGGGGTCCTAGGGTGCCAAGGGGCAACCTAATATCAATCCATCAAGATTCACACTGGACATCTTGGCGCTTGCGCTTCTTCTTGGAGTCTCAGTTCCAGCATCGACACTACAGGAATCTTGTAGATGTCTGCGCACACGAGCAAGGATGGCCCGCTCCACCCAATTTAGCATGGTCCTGGGCTCTAGATTCCTTGACAAGCTTCTGCAATCCTTGAAGCGGCGAAGGCCTTTATCACCCCACCCTCCAAAAGCAGAAGATCCAGCCTTGGAACTGGAGTACCTCCCTTCATAAACTCCCTCTGGATCATCTGCTTTGCTGGAGCGAGGCAACTTCACGTCCAAGGTGAAGCCATTGTAACCTTGAAGTACTCGTGCCACTTTCCATTGGTACGCGTTGCCTTCATTGTCCACAGCACCTGGTTCCGCTGTGTAACCATTCTCGAAGGCGAGGGCAGCAAAAGCTTCCGAATTGGGAGGGAAAGCCTCCAAACCATCAACCCTGGCTTCCGAAATGATGTAGTTCTTGCGAACTGCCTTCCTCCAAAACTTGGATGCACCACCAGACCTGAGCAAAGAGGCAATCACCACATCCATTTAGCAACAAACATGAGTCGCTCATGCTGTGCCTTTGCACCCTCAGTGGCTCCCTCTCAGGTGGCAACAAGATGGCATCCCGCTTGATCACCTTCAGGACCTCAATCATGGTTGGAACTTGTCCACTCCATGTACCTTGACAAGCTTCTTGACATGCTCAAAGATTCGGTTACAAACATAGTTGCGACAACATTGAGGGTTTGACTGCAATAGTGACCAGAGCTTTGATGAACAGTTTGCGCTTGGACTTAATACCTATGTCAGCACAGCAAGAAAAGGGAGGTAAGCCGGTGTGAGATTTGCAAGTGCATCAGACAATCCGCAAGCAAAACCAACTCAATTACGTACGTCTGTCCTTCTTTGCTTGCCAGTCACATCAGCCCCTTCAACTGCATAGTATCAAGAGTGGCCGTGGTAGGGCAATTGGCCAGCTTGTCGCTTTGACAAACTTGAACCTCCGCCAGCAGTGTTCTTGATTGCCGTCTTCATTCCTTATTCATCGGAGCTCACCTTTAATCGGTGGTGACAATAAAATGGACATCGTCTTTGGCTACCGATTCCATCAGTAGCATCCGAATCAGTGTCGGTTCCTTCCAAAATCAGCTTCTCAGTCTTTGCCTGTTCCTCCTCAAGCTCTTCTGCAATGCTATAACCTCCTCTCCAAATCAGCACTCTTGCCCTCTCTTAGCTGGTGACTTCTTTGGGAATGCGAAGTACCGCCCTTTCCAATGGCAGCACCTGCTCCATTGCGACCTTGACTTCTTCTTCGGCCCTTTTTGCAGCAGCGGCAGTCCTGTAGGTGGCAGCCGTTCGTTTGCACCAGACTCCACTGTTGTTGTTGTGGAAGTCCTTTGAGATGCGAGCTGATAGACGACGAATATCCCTACCTGCGTTGAGAGCTTTCGTCAAGGGGAGTATCCGGTGACAGAGGTGGAGCAGAGTGGTCGGTTTTGCGGTGCTTTTTGCGGCGTTTGGTTCCAGATGCACGAAGACTGGGTTCCCGATTTTGACGGCTGGCTGGCTGTAGATTGGAGGCACTACCTTGGGAATAGGACCATACAGACTTGTTCATACCGAAAAAAAAAAACGTGTCGTTGCGTTTTGAAAAACGTCTGGA
>CAICTM010002922.1:0-10346 GCA_903772945.1 Seminavis robusta | reverse complement strand
GAAGAGAGAGATTTCAACTGACATCACTCGGATCGTTCGATCGATTCAAGCCGCTCGTACACCTCTTCTTCTTTTACTATTTTGATCGATACCTCTATCTTTCCTCTATCAAGATGATGCTTCCTCCTCTTCTTACAGCGGCTACTCCTCTAACAAAGCTACTACTCACCACCATGACAGTCTCCTCTTGATTGGCTAGGCTTGAAAGTGGCAGCGGCAGCGAGTCGAGCGATCGATCGGCTGACGGATCGATTCGGTCGATGACTTCTTTCACGGAGCGACCATGATGCCTCCTCTTCCACAGAGTGACAGACGACGCCTCTACGCTAATGCAACAACAAGCGACTACTACTACTACTACTACTAGAACAACAAGCGATGGACACAAGCGTCTTCCGTTCGACGGATCCGTTCGACGGATCAATTGCCTCACGGAGCCTCTGTTACGGAGCAACCACAGGATCGCTCCACGGAGCCATGGAATGGCCGTGAGCCTTTGACAGTGCTACTACTATTGCATGAAATGGCAGCTACACTACTTCTGCTGTCGACTGATTACAAACATGAAAATCTGCCCAATTTTGTGGCCATCAAGTCACAATTCTCCTTTCAATCTTTGGGATGGGTGCTCCAGTCTTCATGCGGCCACCCACTCTCTACCAGACTCTACAGTGAAGATTGAGTGTGAGAGTGAAGACTGGAGGACCTTTCCCATGGAGAAATCCATGCAGAATGACAACAAAATGGAATCCAAGCCTGATTTTTCCTTGAGGCCCCATAGAAAAGCTTGGAGATGGCCCAAGATTTTCAAGCATAGTGTCTGTGAGTGTGTTGGGGAGCTGCTTCTCTAAAATCGATTGGGCTATCTCCCTGTATTGGTAAAGCTAATAGCCATTTGGTCAACACTGTTGCCATGGTGGTAAAATTCATTTTATTTGCTTCAATCTTTTCTTTGTTGGAACCATGCATTTCAATGCAGGATTCGCGAAATGACCACTTCTGTTGGAAATGACCGCTTCCGATTTTGGTTTGGCCAAAACGAGAACCCCATTTTGACACCTGTCAGCGGTAAATAAAGTCATCCTGTACAGCACTTCAGACGTCAGACCTTCAGCCGTGGCCAGGCAAACCGGAATACAACGAGAAGCTGACATCACTTCTTGTAAATGAAAGGGCAAAAAGAATCATGTGGTCCTCAAACTAACCTGTGTTTCAGTATTTCCCAATCACCGAAAATGGACTTCAGATAAACGTGTAATTATCATTGTGGAGTTCAGGAAGGTGGGAGAAAACATTTGAGGTTGTAAAGAGTTGGTTTGAGGCGTCTTCCAGCCATGGACGAAATCCTGAAAGGTAACGTACTTGTATCATACTAGCTAGTAGCTGTCCTTGTTACTGCTTATCTCTGCATTTCTACTGGCTAGGATTACGTTTTGCCCCAACATCTTCTTGTGACTGCTTCCACATGTGCACAGAGCACTATCGGAGATAGCACTTTACAACTACTAAGTAGCAGTACTGTACCCCCGAAAAATGTGTTGACGAATGTCTCTCTCTGACGGTAGACTCTACCGTAATCCATCACGACCGTAAAAGAAGCCCAATCCCTCGTGAGACACCCTCTTTTTTGGAAAGTGCGCCGTCCTCATTCACGGAATACTCAAAAAAATGACTTCAACCATGAAGATTTGAGCGCGAAAAAGTCCTCATTCACGGAATACTCAGGTGATTGCAACCACGAAGACAAAGCAAGTACAGTAAACACGTCAGCGAGCAGTCAGCTGGTGTGAGGTTTTCCAGTCGCGAGGAGGTTTGAGGAACAGATTTGAACCATGTTTCGGTCCCTGGGACTGGCCAACTTTGCTTGCTCCGGGTGGTAAGTGATGAAGACATCCTTGTGCTAGTGGGGTGTTGCTGATGGGGCTGCTACCAGACACAGCCTAGCTAGGGCACAGACAAAAGTGTGTGGCGTACGGTATGTTGCCTTTGCTTTTGCCCTTCCAGGTCTAGGACTAATAATTACTTCGGAGCTGCAGAGTGTCTCCGGATTCACAATACTATAATTGGCTTCGGTAGTAGCTCATCTTGCTTGTGACAACAGCTTCATTTCTACATATTTCACTTTCCTCCAAGTGCTACGTCTGGCACATCCAGCCTTGAAATTAGTCACCAGGCATGCCTAAACTTCCACCTCATCCTCAATACCTCCCAATGGATTGGGCACCTCTACTTCAGGTGCAGCCCAGTTTTGGGGCCTGACAGGATTTTTGCCCCCAAACATGTCAGGCAAGTCCTGTTGGGAGATGTGCTTATACAACCTGCTTCGATCCTTGATATTCTCCTTGGGGTGCATAATGCTGAATTTATCAATGATTCGCTTGGGTAGGATGACACTGAAAAAGCTCCAAAGTGCATCAATGATCTATACCAGTAGGAAATGGCAATGATGAGTTGTCATTGGTGAAAGATCAGATGAAACATTTAACAGATGCCAATGGACGATACGTACAGTGGGAGGGTTGCATGCAAAAAGGCTTTCTAGCAACTGGGGATAGCAATCTTCCATGGTACCCATAGCTTTACCTGCTCTCTTCGTGTATTCGCGATTGACCTTACTCATACTAACACCTTCCATATTGGCAATTCTGAACCATAGGAACGAGAACATGAACAACAAACAAGTCAGAAATCTTGCCAGCCAGTTGAAGTTACTGACAGAACAATCAAATCATACTCTACATACCGGACGGACTTGGTTAGACGTCCTGTAGTCCTTGTCACATAGTCAAGCCATTGGAAGGACCACTCTGAAGCATACACGAATACACTCATCCAGTAGTCCTCAGTCAGATTCTCCGCAACCTTGTGTTGGTTCATACCAGCAAGTTTCAAAAAGGCAATGACTCCTCGTCTGGGATTAGGATGAGTGTACACCAAAGCATCTTCTTCCAGAAGATCATGAAACTCCTTGACTTTGCCATCCTTGACTTTGTGGGGTGGTACCTGACGAATATCCTCTTCATCCAACTTGTGTTCTTTGCGAAACACAAGAGTGTGCTTTGCAGCATCAATGGCAGCTTGGCTCTTTTTGTGTGACAGCCAGAACCTCAAGATCCACAAATCATCATGCTTGGATTCATCATAGAGTGGATCATCCACCAATGCTGCCTTGATTTTGGCAATCTTTTCACCATGATCCTTTATCAAAGCCTTGACTGATTGACGATCATCCTCAGGGCAAACAGGATCGATTGGGTCGGCAATTGCCTCTGAAATTCCATTCATCCATGGCCACGATGTCATCTTGTTCTGTTGTAGCACTATATTAATTTCTGGATACACAATCTTTTGGTTGGCTGTTTCTGGGTAGATCTAGCTGGCCAAAATAATGAGATCGCCCCAAGCAAGCACGGATGTTTGTTGTCAACGGAGGCATCCGGGGAGAACTTCGAAGATTTTGTTCCACGAGAACGGCACGAGCGAGCAGTTTAGTCCCATGCGCAAGGTTAAGGGTAACCGTTATCGGAAGCGGTACGCTGCACCTCGAACCTCTAGGAACTTTTTGTGGTACGGTACTAGTAGATCTACCTGTACGGCACGCATCGTCGCAACACATTGTGTCTGGAGATGATGATATGCGAAGACCAGGAGATGCACAAAACGTATCCCGAGGGGTGGCTCCAGGGAGTCAGAAGTGGAGCTTGGATTGGGTCAATTCCGAAGGGGTGCTGCAGGAGATGGATCAGGGTTAGATCATCAGCAAGGTTGCTTCAGCTTCTGTTTGCCACCAAACACGTGTCATGGTTGCCACCACGTACGTCGTGGTCCCAACTCGATGCCATCGGAACAGCAATCTCTACATGTGGATCGATCACATTCGAGCTTCTTTGGTGCAAAGCAACATCGTTCTCGTTTTCGCTCGACTTCTATCGGCTACTGCGGTCGATTGTCGATTGCATGCATGTGTTTAGTACGGTAGATCTAGTGGTAGGTATGCACCACAGCTCGGACTCACAAACGAAAGGAGGAACGTACAGTACCTGCTGTTGCTGGTGCGAGGATGAACAAGCCACAGGTAGACTGATTCGATTCCACCAACTGTAACTCTAAACCCCCGTTCTTCCTTCGATTCAATAAGTCAATCCTCATTGACGCGAAAGATCGTTGGTCACTTGTGGTGAGTGCGTGGATTCTCGTAAGCTACGAACAAGACTGAACGGCAATTTAGCGAGACAGGAGCGACCTGATGTACTATTCTAGACCACTATGTACAAGCCGAACGGGAGCACCATGATGCCAAAAGCCGCATCTATAAAGAAAGATATATGCTTTGTCACCAGTACTGAACGGTTTTTGCAACCAAAATGGTGGAAAACACGGTTTCAGGTTGTCCCAGTGGCTCATTATTTCACTCTTCTTGGGAACGCACCGAGTGATTGCCTTAGCGACGGACACTTACAGTAGCTACATATTCTTGGCAACAAGATAGATAGATAGCTAGCTAGCAATGAGGATCGTTTCGGCCGTCCCTCTGATTCTTGCAAGCTCGTTGGTGCTGCCACTGTGCCATGGCCAACGAGTGCAATCGGAGGATATCGTTGACGATGAAGTGTGGACCGTGGACAATTCGACCATTGTGCAGATATCCCAAGATATCTCTGTGGCGCAGGACGCGTCTCTGACAGTTGCCGAAGGTGTTACAGTCAACTTTACTGGCCCTTTTTCCGTCTCTGTCAGTGGCAAAGTCATCTTGCGGGGCACAGAATCTAATCCCGTCACGGTCAGCAACGGTTTCAAGGCTTTTTCGCTCATGGAGCTCGACGAAGCAGGAGAGTATCCCGAGCTGGAAGCCGAGTATACTTTGTTTGTCAACAATACTGGTGGAGCCATCATGAGAGAGTGGCCTACTTCAGAAGCTCCCGTTATCAAGGTGGAGGACTGCCAGTTCCGAAACAATCAGTACGCAGTTCGAGCTTATCGAGCGGAGCTAGAGAACGTGAACATTCAAGGAGGACGTATTGGAGTTAGTTTGCATGACTCCCTCGTCAAAAGCACGGTCATTGATGGGATGGACGAAATTTGCGCCTTTGCAAGCTCAGAAAGCGTCATCAACAACTCAACTTTTACCAACTGCGGGACGATTGGTGCATGGATCGGAGGTACAATTTCAGATACTACTGTCATAAACGTCACAGAAGGAATTGTAGCTGCTACTGGAGGATTTGGCGGACTTGTCTCTACTCAAGTCGATAACTGCGTTGTGCGAGGTGCTTCCGCCTTTGGGTTCAGGTATATTGAGACTGTAACGGATTCGGTTGTCTTGGATAGTCCCGATGCCATCGGAGCCACTTTTCATTCGGGCAGTATTTCAGGATCTGTCATTGCAGGCAGTTTGATCGGCATTCAAACCGGGAACCCAGATGGTGAAACTGCCGAGGTGGCCATCGCTGATTCTTATATTTGCGGGAATTCACGAACCCAATTTGACGCGAGATTGGAGCCTGGATTCAGCAATGCCACGCAAACATTCTTTGGAGACACAGGATCCAATCCAGAATCTCTGGGAGAAGATTTCTTTCAGGCATTGCCATTCAATGAAGCTGCCCTTGGTGTCCTGGTGTACGATCTCACCGACAATGTTCCAGTTGTCATTGTTCCGCTTGACGAGGTAGCGCTGTTTACACGTGAAGACATCGACATTGAAGCACTTTGTGGCGCTCTCCCCCCTGTCATCACATCATCTCCCACACTGTCCCCGACAGTGGCAGTCACAGTAGTGGCAACAGAGGTGGAAACGGGGGCGCCGACATCGGCGTCTGTAACGAGTTCGCCCACGGAAACTCCCACTGTCATACAGACTGTGGCTGCGACAAACACCGATGTTCCAACTGCAGAAGCTGAGATAGACACAGGTACACCGACCCTGGCGGTGGCTATCACCAGCGCTCCATCGACGGAGTTTGGTGGGCTTCCAGCCCAAACACTGGCTGCCTCCTCCGAAACCCCCTCGTCGGTACTCTTCGCGCAAACACAGGCAACGGAAACAGAGGTACCTACAATCGAACTCAGCATGGGACCAACCGAAATGGAAACATTTTTGGACACTTTTACGGATATGCCCACAGTTTCAGAAGCACCGACCATACCGCCAACTACGCCACAACCAACGGCACCCCAGCGAAAGGTGGCTCCGCCGGCCAAGTGTGGATCCATTGGTTTGGCTGGAGGTCGAGGAGGAGCTGCCGGTCAAGCAAAAGGATGTACCAGTGGGCGCCGTAATACAAGAAGACGTCTCAAGGGTCTCTAGCTACGCTGACAAATTGGATTCATTATGCCCAGCGAAAGTCTCACGGCGCCGCGAGAACTTGAGATTGAGCATTCCTTGGCGCATGACTGACTCTTGAGGAGTGAGTTGCTCAAATCTTCTGTGGCGATGGACAGTTTTGAAAAACTCGTTGGACAAATCAAGCCTACGTTTGGGACATGGCGGTATTTGAGACTGATGTCAGCCGTGATGTGTTGACACCAGGTACTCACAAATATCACTGTCGCATACGTCGAGTGCTCTTGCTACATTACATCACTGAAGGGGCGATTGTGTGCGGGCTCCTCATAATGGAGCGCAACACTTCAGAGATTCTGTATATACTAGATAATGCATATCGTATGCCCTATGCACTTGACTCTTTCTTGTAGACGCTAGCTAGCTAGACATGTTTTGAGTGGGCAGGAGTATCTGATTGTTTGACTATCCTCTTTGCCTGCATAGGATCCTGGGCGCGCAGAAAGACTTTGTTCTGCTTCGCTGCTTCAAAGGCAGAGATAACGAAGAGTGCTTTTACACGTACGGTAGTAGAAGAAAAGGGAACACAAAACAATTTTCGTCTGGCATGTGGCTTCCTTAGGCAGTTGGCTCCAATTCTGAAGACGCCACTAGCTACCAGCCAGAAGGAGATCCATGTCACTCATGGTGTTGAGATGGCTGCACAATAACACCTCACTTTAGCTGTTTACTACCACACAGGCTGTTCGTGAGGTCTGGCTGGGGGAAATTGAGGCTGAAACGAAGTAAGCACCCTCCCGTCCCATTGGAAAGTTTGACTCAGATTGTGGTTTCCAACGATTGCTCTCGTGGGTTTTTATGTTCTGATTAGATTATTTCCTTTTGAGGCTGTTGCTGGGTACCGGTACGGTAGTAGAGTCGAGTCCAGAGGCAGCTTCTTGTCCTGCCTTGCCCTCCTCGACCTGAGCATGGGAGGGCTCCTACGCTCCTACCGGTACCAATGCAGCTGCTAATTACTGGCTACCTAGAGTGGCATTGTTTTATTTTAAAAATGCCCAATTTAAAAGAGTTATTAATTTCAATAAATGTTTTCTTTCTTGAAACTTTCATAAACAGCAGAGCTGCAAAGAAACTAGCTGGGCTCAGCTAGCTTCTAGCTACGTTCACCCACAAGCCAACACACGTGTCTTCATCTCTTGCAGGATGCGAGCACGTTCTTGTTGGTCCTGTTGATCCTCCGCCGAAGGACGTTGGAAGTACTGCAGTTGCGTCCCAAGACAGCAGCATCTTGCCATCCGACGGGAGCTTCGGGGTGCTGGTATCGACTCGTAGTCAGCAGCATTCTTGGCCATCTGCTGAGCTAGAGTTGAATGCTTGGCTTGAGCGTAGTTTTGCTTTGGTCGCCTCAAACTCTTGCTGCTTTTGGCTAGGCAGCTATAGCCTAGTAGAGGAGTTTGGTTTCTGTATGATATAACTTTTTAACTTTTAGTTTCAAAGAGCGTATAATGTATGTAAAGTAAGATATGAACACAAGGAATTCAATCAAAAAGGTACCAGAATCCTGGGCAGTATTAATAATAGTGTTTGGTCTTCGCGCCACAGAAGAAGGAGATGGTCTCCTTCCGCGTGAAACTGCATGAATCGAATCGTGCAAAGTAATGGAGATGCAGAATACGTGTAGGTAGGTAGGTAGGTAGGTCAGCAAGCCTGTGCTGAGCCTGGCTACCGTAGTTCAGGTTTAGGCACAGAGCGCATGAAAAGGGCGGGCACTGAGCGCACTGCAAGACCGGGACTGCTTGAGTGTGGCGGGTGCGGGTACGGCCTTGGAAGCTTCGAGATTCTTGACACTGGCAATGGCTTCCAAGCGAGCCATGATGGGACTTGCTTTCTTCTTGCTGTCGAGAAGAGCGGGCGCCTTGATTTTCTTGGGAGCAAGCTTGGGCGCCAAACGACGAGGCCTGAGACGTCCTGCCGCAGCCATGAGAAGAGGAGGCAGAGAAGTACCAGTACCGCTGCCAGGTTCACTACTAGGAACAAGAGTAGGTTCGTCTAGGTCATCAAAGGAGGGGACAAAGATTTCCGGCTTGGGGGTCAAAAGAAAGGGAGCGAGCAACGCAGTCTTGGGCGCCAAGGAAGGACGGGGCGCCAAGGGAGTCTTGGGGGGCAAGAAAGCTCTCTTGAGGGTATCAGGCAGCAGAGGTGTCTGACGAGGAGTGAGGGCAACCAAACCTGAAGCTGTGGCACAAGGACCACTGTTGCGGCGCTTGGTGGGACGGGGGGATTCTTGACGGTCTTCCATTCGACGGCTCATCTTGGTCAACTTGAAACTGGTAGAAGGCATGGCTTTGCTTTGGTAGCTACTAGTGGCTAGATAGTAGATAGTAGTAAAGTGGGGTTTAAAAGTCAGGCAAATGATAAAAATGAGCGCAAAATGAACAGCAACGGTTGCAGTTTCAGGTCTTGGGTGAACCTGGCTAGACTACCGTAGCTGGGTGGTCAAAAAATAAATGTCAAGTGGAAAGGATCGTGGATCTGGCCGCTTCTCACCAAATCGATGAAGTGGTATCTTCTGCTTGAGCCTTCTTGGCGGATCGAATGGTTCTCTTGTTCTCTTTGCAATTGTGGGCGTGTAAATCCTTCTGCTACCCTGTTACCTTCATCAGAGAACAAGCCTTTGATAATATATATATGCAAAATTTAAGGTTAAAAGGCTATCTGTGTGCCAACCAGAGAATAAGCCTCTAATGCAAAATGAAAGGGTATCCCGTTGTGTCGTTCGATTCTCCAAAAATGCTTCTGGTTCGCGTCAGCACTCTTGCACTCTTCAGCTGAAAATACGGAAAGGAAACACAGGCGGGACACCTATGGCACCCACGAACTCGACACGCACCAAGCTGATACCACCTGCGTGTTGGTAGTTGGTAGACCAGCTCAGTGGTCAGTACTTGCATACTAGTAGAGCTCTACTCCAGAGTAGCTAGTAGGTAGGTACATGAGCTCCTACATGAACATGTTGTACGACGGTTCCTTCGGCTTCGGCTACTATCCGTACAATCCGGGCGGGCCTCGGTGTCTTATTATAAACAATCCAGAAACAGCCACGGAAGAAACGAGAAGGACCAATGCTGCACGGTCTAAACAGACCGCTAACCCAAGAAAAAATAAATGACAAGAAAGCTCAAGAAGCAACGGTTACACGATGAGCTCACGACTGTCAACGATGAAATCCCGAGCTAAAACATGTCTGCATCCACCAGTTACTGTAGTTCTTTTGAGCTCTTCGGATTTCTGGGACTTATTCATGAGTTGTCCTTCCCTTTGACACTCAATCCCATGAGTGACTATGAGCGGCAGTCTCAAAGGGTCTTTAATGCCTCTATGCAGTTGCTACTGGTTCTACCAACCAGTGAGGGAAGTACATAGGAAGCCCTATTCTCCAGAATGCGAGGTCACATAATATATGCATAAAATGTGCTTACCGGTGAAATGATTTGTAGGGAAGTGGGGAAAGATAGTTGGGGGATGAGCAAACTTGCCCAGGGCTCTGTGTTGAATTTGTTAGAGCGTTTTTGTAAAAATAGTGTGCGCTAAGCCAATCTTTTACTTTGGCTGTTTTTCTCTATTGGATTTGATTGGATTGCATTGGATTAGATTGGATTGCATTGAATTACAGTTTACTATATAAATAACAGTACTATTTGGAATCCAATTCAATCCAATTCAATGCAATCCAATCCAATGCAATCCAATTAAATGTATCTTCCTGCTAAAATACGAATTTCGTCTTTTTAACTGATTTTGGCAAGTCACACTCCATTACAATACAGGGCTATTGCAAGATTTGCCCATCCCCTTGGACAGTGGTGGACAATTGATCTACAATTGCAACTGAATGGAATTGATCTCCCCATCCCCCAATTCTTTCCCAAAGGGGAACTGGTGGGCTGAAAAGGGGTGATAGGCAGTGATCTGATTGGTCGATGAGTTCCGAAGAACAACAAATACGTCAGGAAGTATTCAAAAATATATAACGTACCGTTCTAAGTATTTACAGGGGAAACTG
>CAICTM010002921.1:0-10352 GCA_903772945.1 Seminavis robusta | reverse complement strand
TTGGTTCTCCAACCTCAAAAGAACAAATACACCTAACGCACACCCTCCGACCTCAGCGAGCATTAGAATGTTCATACTATTTGGTTCCAATCCTGTTGGATTTTCTGTGCTCGATAACTAAAGATGAATCCAATGTCCTCGAGAAGTTTCTTTCGCTCCGCTTTGAGCAAATTGCGTTGGTACATGACTCGCTGTTCCTGGACCCATTTTCCCAGCTGTGGGTCTTTGTCATAGACCTTTGGTACATTGCAGTGGCCATTCTCTTTTTCGAACTTGACCAAGGATTGATAGCGTTCTTGCCACTTTTCATCAACGTGTTGCGTTTTTCGTGTCTCCTTGTTCTGCTCCACCTTGTGCACTTTCCAGACAAACCCAATCGACTCGAGGGCTTCTCGTCGAGCATCTGGTAGAATCCCATTCTTTCGCTTTTCTCGTTGGCGCATCACCCATTTGCCCAACTTTTTGTCTGGTTTCCAATTCGTTGGCACCTTGCAGTGACCCTCTGACTTTTTAAAGCCCTGAAGCCGCTGGAACATTTCCATCCACTTTTGTTCATGAGGATTCCAATTGAAGCCAATGGCATTCAAGGCTTCACGCCTCTCAGTTGAGAGACTGCTCTGGTTGCAGTTCTCTCGCAAATGGGCCACCCACTTGCCCAATACTCGGTCGTTCTTGTGATTCAACGGCACGTCGCAGTGCCCATGCTGCGCCTTGTACACCAAAAGCTGAGCATAATTCTCATCCCATGTTCGATTTCGGGGCTTCGGCGGCTGCTGCTGTGCCGCCTGCGCTGGTGGCACTGGTTGCGCAATGGTTTGCGGTTGGCTCATGATGGTTCGTTCGTCTTGGAGGAGGGTTGTTGCTTTTCGAGAACGGTGGACTGAAGAAAATGCCTGGTGGACGGGGGATTGCTGCTGTTTGTTTTCTCCTCCGGAACGCACGCCTGCGTTTCTCTCAGTACTTGCGATGGTTTGAACTAACTGGCTTGTGCGGTGTATTAATTAAGGATAAGGCTAGAAGGTTTTGGAAAGTTCAGGTCGCTTCATCACAGACCACCTTTCCGGAACCAGTCGACTTGAGTTCAAGCCTCTATGTAGTCGAGTGACCTCAGTCTAAAGAGTCCCGATTTGATGGGACATGCGCATATCTATCATAAGAGCCAGACTAGAGGTATCCGTACATGCCGCACGGCACAAGTACACCGTACGTCTTTCAAGACACCTCACACCGAGAGCAAACCGCACCTTTCTTGGGTTTTCAATCTGACCTCAAAATGGATTCGAAAACCGACCCGCATTTCAGCTCGTCACATTTTGGAACTTTTTGATCATCCCATTGCGACTGAACGAACCTCGCAACCAAAGGTATCCATCACAACGAGCCCTTGACATGGCGTGTCCATTTGGGTTAGACTGAGCCCCGTCAAGTCGTGGGCAAAACACATCTCGGGGGGATCAAAGCTCCTTCTCGTCTCATTATTTCTCAATCCATCGAGAGCGAACAGGACCAGCAAATTGTGCTGCACTTGAGAGAAATACATCTATCTTTCTTCTTCTTACAAGTCCTTCGAACAAACTCCTCCACGACGATGAATCTATTGCTCGACGTGCTTCAGAAGAACCTCAGTGGCTGCCCGCTCACTCAGGACAAGACATTGACGCTTCTTCTGGACTCTGCCTACGACGGAGAAGCTACTGATGCTGACAAGGAGAACAATCCTTTCTTCCTTACCCTCGGTGATGGTAGTAGCGCCGTTCTACGAAAGATCGAAGCCTCTTCTGATGAGTGCGATTTGGTCATTGAAGACGCTGCGGGAGTGCACGGTGTCCGCGATGAGCGTCACTCGAAGTGTGCTTCCATTCGAGTCTCCCTACTGCGAGGTACATCGGACAGCCCCATTGCCGATCGCCTTACTTTGGAAGGACTGTGGCGCTCCTACTGGCAAGACAAGGAACGAGATGATGAGTTTCAGAATCTACGTGTGGCTTTCGAAGAGCAAGGAATCGTCTTGGAACGCACCCAAGTGGCCCTTCAGCACGAACGCGCAGCCAATCTGTTTTTGAATCAAGACCTCTCCCATGAGCGAGCCCAGCGACAGGAACTGGAACGCAAGCTCCATGAGGCCCAGGAAGAGCTACGTCGAACTCAACACAGTTTGCAGGCCAAGAAGGAACCATTGTGGCCTCACATTGGGCCAGTCGACCATGATCTCCAGGAACAATCCGACCGCATCGGGGACTACAGCTTGGGAAAGATGTTGGGTGAAGGTTTCTTTGGACAAGTTCGCCTTGGAGTACGTCCCAAGAAACCAACGGACACTGCCACCACGAACCGAAGCGTTGCCATCAAGATCCAACAAAAGAAGCGACTCGAGGACCCCGCCGAATGGGCGCAACTTGATCTCGAAGTCGGCATCTTGCAGAATCATGGACACCACCCCAACATCATTGGGCTGCTTGATGTCCTTCACGCACCTGAACACATCTATCTGGTTATGGAGCGAGGTGCTTTGGACCTTCATACCCTGGTGCACGAGTCCAACATCCGGGAGGTCCAACCAGATTGGATGCAGCAAGTGATGATTGGGATCTTGGAGCCACTTCAGTACCTTCACGCCCGAGGAATTGCTCACCTTGACTTGAAGCCTGAGAACTGCCTTATTCTAACGTCGGCATTGGATATGAGCGCTGGATACCCATGTTTGAAGCCCGGGCAGCGCATCGAGTCCAGCCAGATTCGTCTCTGTGATTTCGGGTTGGCAGCGGTCTCAAAGAACTACAATGGCACGGACACGACAACCATATGCGACGACAACTCTGTCGAGGTCATTGAAAACCGTAGCGACGACGGTCTCGACGCAAAGCATGATGTCCTGGTGATTGATCAGCTCTGTGGTACACCGGGCTTCTTTGCTCCAGAGATGATCTTGCGCGGTGGTTTCGAGGGTCGAACAGCAGACATGTGGTCTGTGGGCTGTCTTTTGCTAGAGATCAGCTTTGGCTATCCTCGGTTGTGGATGGAGAGTTACGACAACTACAATCAAGATGTTCAAAAGTTCGAGCAGGGGCTCCATCTCTGCCTGGAGGAGATTCAACTGTTCTACGACATTGAAGAAGACGAAGAGTTCATCATTCATGACTTCCTCACCCGATACTTGCTTCAGATGAACATGGACAAACGAGCGACTGCAGCAAAAGCCCTGAAGCATCCCTGGTTTGAATTCCGACGGAGCTGCCTTGGCGAAAATCGAGCGCTCTGTTAACTAGCTCGGTCACGGCAGCGGTGTAGTACAGCTTCAATAAAACACAAAATATATAGCTGGGACCATTAAAAAGTAAACAGTCGCTTCACTAGACCCGTAGTTGTACGCCTACCGGTATCTTCCGCGTTTTTTCATTGCTTGATATCGCTGTGACCATCGCAGCCCCGATCCACCTCTCAAATTGATCACGTCCTATGTGCTTCCTTGGCAGCCTTCCTTCTTCATCCCATGGTTTTGGGCTTCTTCTTAGCAACAACTTGCAACTCATATCCTCCTTGTCCTCCTCACCACTGAAAGCCACCCGAACAAAAATGTCGGGATAGTTTCGAATCCAAGAATAAACAAGAGGGTGTTTATTGATGTTCTTTGACAATGAGGACAACCAGAACTCTTCCAGACTTGCATCACCAGGTCGTTGAATAGACTCCTGCAAATAGAGGCGCCCTGCCCGGTTCATGGAAATGGAGTGGCCAACCCTTTTCTCACACTCCTGCTCAAATCCTCCTTCGTGGTTCTTACTCAAAAGCTCGGCACCCATCAAGTAGTGATTCCTCTCAATGGCATTTGTCATGATTTGCAACTCATCATCTCCCAAACCAATAAATCCCACCTCTTCAAGTGCATGGTTTGCAGCTATAGCCTGTGCAAACATGGCAGCAGTTTCTTTGTCGAGCCTTTTCTCATCCTCAAACACAAAAGACTGCCAAGAAGTCGTTCTGGCGAGAGCTCTGGCAAAGCGTCGTTTTTCTTCCACAGTTTCAAAAATACACTCATGGACTATCAACCTGTGACTTTTCCCATTGCGTTGAAATGGTGGATTGAATTGAGTGGTGAGGAGATCCTCCACAGCTTCCGCGGAAAATGTACACTCGACAAAACCGAAATTGGTGATCAATGATGAATGATCTGTTCGAGCATGTGCCAAAGTCGAGACAGCACTAGCCGATAGCCCATGCAAATTGATAGTCTTCAGAGATGTAGTGTTTGAAAACACCCCCGACCACAACCTTTGCAGTTGGTCGTTGGGCGCGCCGCGAACGATCAGCGTCTCCACGGTGGTGTGGGTCCGAAGGATGTTTCCCAATGTTTGGGCTTCACCAGGTCGCAGCTCTACCGCCAATACCAAGGCAATAAATTTGATAGTGACATTGGCACTGAGCGCAGCTTCCAAAAGTGCCATCTCCGGGTCGCCAAAACAAAGTGGACGGAACACCACATTGATGCCCGTCATCGACTCTACATTTTCCCGAATCTGTTGGCATTGTTGTTGGAAGTGTTCATCCTTCCTTCTAACATAAATGCAGGAGGCTTCGTTCATTGTCTCTTTATTATGATGATTCGATTCAATCAACACAAGGACTGTCCTTCTTCCTTACAACTTGAATACGTAGCACAGAGTGGATTGTCCTTGGACGCTGGACCCCGCTGGACCCCCGCTGGACCCTGTTACGGCTTTAGTGATTCATGGTTGCCCGTTTCGATTCTGCCAAATGTGGTCTTGGTGAGCATCGTTGCCTTTTAAGGGTAATCTGTTCGACAGGCATTGTTGAGCCCAAGACTTGGGGTACCGGTATCCGATTCAGCTAGAAATGCAGAAGCGATGTCGTGTGTCGTGGGAGAGTGAAGTGTGGGAATCGAATCGATTTTGCAATTTGTGAGTTGAAGTTGAGTGTAATTGTTAAATCCTTGAGGTTCTTCAATACAGCTTCGGCATTAAAGTAAGAGTACCACACATATTATGACCATTACGACATTTCGACAAGTAAAAGTGCCAGTTTCCTTTCTTGAAGCATTAAAGCCAATTTAGGACACGTAAACCGTTTGCACTCACAGTTTCAAGGAGTTACATGGTCGAGTGGGTGAGGCAATGATGAGCAACGAGGCAAGCGCGACCGCCGAATTGTTGTCTCTGGTACCAGGCACTCCCGAAGGAGATACAATAGCTCTAGAAGATCGAATACACTGAAGCTGCAATAGTCTACTCCTGTTGTATGGAATGTGGCAATGGCAGATCCGAGCCATGACGACGAAGAGATGAGGCAGAAGAAGAAGAAACGAAAAAGGAACAGATGCTATCAATGTGGTGCTTCCGATCACCGCGCCAAGGATTGTCCGTCAGCGACGTGTCAACACTGTGGTCGTCCAGGTCACTCAGTGGGTGGCTGTCCCGACAAGCCACCTGCTCCTGTGGATCGTGGACAATTCCAATCCAACAGCAACAAGAAGGGGAATGTCGCTTCGTTGTTTACCTACATCGAATTGTTTGCCGGCATGGGAGGCTTTCGGGTGGCACTGGATCGATTGGGTGGTCGCTGTGTGTTTGCCAGCGAACTGGATCGCTTCTGCATTGCCAATTACCAAGTCAACTTTGGCGGAGATCGACCTGCTGGAGACATTACACGCATCCAATCGGATTGGATTCCCTCTCATGATCTGTTGGTGGGTGGCTTTCCCTGTCAGCCATTTTCCTGCAGTGGCAAGCAACGGGGTCTGCAAGATCCCAGGGGACAATTGTTTCGAGAAATTGTTCGTATCTTGCAAGACAAACAACCCAAGGCATTCCTATTGGAAAATGTCAGAGGATTGTATTTGCACAATCAAGGAAAAACGTATCAGTTGCTCCAAAAAGAGCTGGAAGCTTGTGGCTATGTAGTCAAGTCACAGCTACTGGATGCTGTCAATCTACTTCCCCAAGAACGATGTCGTCTGTTTATTGCTGGAATTCGAAAAGACTTGCTTGCTGATCATAATAAGCAAGGATATCAGTTTCCTAAACTGCCCGATCTATGCCGAGGAGTAGAGGATATCTTGCATGGCAACAAAACCCCGGAAGATGAACTCTCCAAAGAAGAGCTAGAAAGTCTGACTTTGACGCCAAATCAGCTTGCCAAGGTTCAAGCCCAAAAGTACACACAAGAACACCCAGAAGCTCGATTCTTGATGGACACCACCAAACCAGCCAAAACATTGCAGAGTAGCTACACCAAATACATGGTGGGATCCCAGTTTGTTCCCGTCCAGGACAACGACAACACACCAGCATGGCGGAGATTCTCAAGTCGAGAAGCGGCCCGGTTGCAGGGGTTTCCAGAGGCATTTCAATTGTGCCAGCAACGACCCTACCACATGCTAGGAAATGCTGTGGCCCCGCCTCTGATTGCCATGATTGTGGCACCCTTGTTGCACTGCATCGGGGCATTGCCATCGACAACAACAACATCTGGCTGGGATATCACAAGAGACATGCTACTGGCGGCGTCTCCGAATGATCCCCGAAGAGAGAAACTACGGCAACAGCTCACAGAGGTTGATCTAGGCAAGTCTGAAACGACGACGACATGAGACGAGAGAGTTCAAGAGAGAAATAGATGCGCTGGCTATACTCGTTAGCAACCCCAAAGAACCGCGGGAGCTAGTGTGCATAGTGCGTGTGAAATATGACTCGCTAAGTGCTTTTGCGGTGTACGTCGAGCCTCGACAAAAGAGTCAGTTTCATCTCATTGACGGAAGTAAAAGGTGGGAGTTCCAGGAAACAGGTGCCGCCAATGCCGAATCCTCTGTTGATTTTTGGGCTAAAATGGTATGCAAGTGCAAGTGAGAGGCGACGAGTTTCAGTGCTGATACGGCAATGTATTCATCATGATGAGAACATGGCGCCAAGGTACTCACCTGATTCCAATGTCCGAAGTCATGGCAGGAAGCCCTCGTATCACAAATTGGCGGTTGCCAGTATCGCGACGACGCAGCACATCAAACCCAGCCGAATGAAGTCTAAAATCGTTCGCACCCCAATTATAATGAATTCCGGCGACGAATTGAAGTAGTCTCATTCTCGTCATGTAGTCCATTCCTGCTGCGATTTGCCAAAACCATTGTATGTGCGGATGCTCAAGTCCCAGGGCCGAATAGGGACCGGTGTACGTTGTGAATTGTTGCCATTCTTCAACTTTTAGTTCGGGAAAACCACAGAGACAAGTCTTGAGTTCTTGTGGATTCAAGAGCTGCAGCATGGCTTCGTGTGGCATCACGTCGTGGATCCCAGCGACAAGCTCCTGTAGCTGCGGACGAAGGCGCTTCAAGACAACATACCGCCAAGCTTCCTCCATGAATTTGGCATAGTTTCCACTTGTCACCAGTCGCTTCTCACCCCATGGAACTAGCGTAACTTCCTCCGTGATTCCTGCTAATGGTTCTGGAGGGAGAGTAAACGTCAACGGTGTCATGGCCAAGAATTTGTCAAGTTCTTGTGCTTGGGCCAGCTCATGAAAGTAGCAAAGACTAACGGCAAGGCTGGGGCTGATTGCTCCCAGATCACTCATATCCAGTGGGCATCCAGACAAATACTTGAATAGGTAATCTCTCAAGTTGACTTCGCTCAGGGGGCAGCCCTGTATCAAAGCCTTACCCAACACCCGACCAAGGACACGAAAGTATTTTAATGCTAGGCAGCGGTTGAGGATTGGCACTTCCTTTGAATCCAACTTTGGGCAATTCCTTTCTTACGTACCATTGCCTTGAGTTGCGGCTTGGCTAGGCTCCAGGCCAGCATTCCTTACTTGTTGCCAAATACCCAAGTCTAAACTCAGTAGTTCTCTCACCAAACTCTGGAACCATGCCTTGGTATCGCTTCGTTCCCCTTCGTTGTCGTCCTGGGTTGCTATTTTGACTCTCCACCACTGTCTCTTGAGTTGTTTGTCTGTGAGATTGCCCACAAACTCCATGCTATCATCCAGAATATGCGACTGGCGCACTTGACCATCACACAGCCCTTCGCTGCTCGCCAAGAGTGCTCCCAAATGACAAAAGAATTCATGTTTCTCTTTGATGTCTTTTCGCTGAAACATCAGCATATCTTCCTGATTGAAGATTTGTTTGCCGTTTTGATCTGTAATGGTGCCGTCCATAACGATGTTTTGTGCGGCCACCAGGTTCAGCTTCTGGTCAACCAATACGGGGACCCACGAAGAATTTGTGGGGTGGAATGACCCAGCCTCCAAATCAGTTTGACGATCCAAAACATATTGAGTATTGACTCTCTCGGGAGCGGAACCGAAGCAAAACCAATGGAATTTTTGGTCGTCGGCATGAAACGTTGGCGCCCATCCTGTGATTCGAGGTTCCTGCGCTGGTACCGAAGAAGAGAATAGGCAGGAGGGAACTGTGAATCGAAAGTGTCTTGTCGCTTCCTCATCGTTGTTGCGCACGAGCACTCGAACACCGGCCAAAGCGACCATGCAATTCTTTCCTGGCGGAATAGCAGGTCCATCTTTGATCTCTGTTTCAGACCATTGGAATTTACCCTTGCTAGCCGGCAGCGTGACCCTTATGGACAACCCAGGCTGGGTGTTGGGAGGACACTTGGCCCGGAACCTCTGTCCTTTAAAGGCAAAACTAAACGTTTCGCCTTCTTTGACTCCCTCTGGGACTGCCAGGGAGATACAAAAAAAAGGCAATGTGTGAGCGGCAATGTTTGCTCCCATCCCAAAACGATGGCGTCCGTCACTCACCTGGAACCAGAAAAGCCCTCTTGTCGGGAGGCACCAGTTGGATTTTTAATTTTTGTCCACCTCGCAGATTGGTAGGGCATTTTATTTTCAACTTTTGTCCATTCCTAGTGATGATGAATTCCTGGCCACCTTTAACGGAATGAGGAATTGCAATGATCTCTTCCGAAGGCGCCAAGGTGGCCGTGGTGATGGGTGGAACCGTCGTTGTGGTATCAATCATGGCACCGCCTCCTCTTAGGGCGTCTCCTCCTTGATTATCTCCCCCCTGAGAGGGAGCACCCCGGCCGTCAGCAGCGTTGGCTGTGTTGTCCATTGTTCATGGAGCTCGCTTCCACTATTAGCTAGCAACCCTCACCTGGTGAGTTGTTCTGGAGTGAGTTCTCGATCCATCGCATGAAAATGGCTGATTTGATTTGGGAGGCGACTTGAAACGTGGATAGGCTTTAATCTCTATCCTTAATGGATGAAGGGCTGAGCAATCACCGCGCGAGCTCGAGTACAGTACCATATCGTACAACGGCTGTAGTATCATAGCCTTTTTGCCAACAGTTCCACAAGCATTCTTTTTGTAAACAATAAAAAGTGGTAAAGCATAATACCAAGAAACAGTAAATTTTGTAACAAACATCATCTCTCCCCAGCATGCTCAAATAATTCGGTTTTTTTTTACGTGACCAAGGATCTGGTATGAAGAAACCCAAAGATCCAGAGAAGATTTACCTGGTATGGACCAAGAGCTGACCAAGAAAGCCCGAGAAAAGTGACAGATCCCAGATCGGATTTACCAGTACCAGTACCGGTACTGAAAGCCCCCTTATTAATACCTCACTTTCCAAAAAATCGGACAGTCGGCTACTGTGACGAAAAAGTTGAGAATTCGGTTTTTTCAGCGTTCGTCTCTTGATTCCTTAGTTCCAGCTCCCTCACTCAGTTACCTCACATTGGATCCTTATGACGAATACATGCACAACCGAATATTGTCAATCCAGCCATTGTAGCCGGCTGCCGTATAGTTACATCGGCGACAGTGGCAACAGACCGAAACACGTCAGGTTCGGCTTTGTTCGCTACACTCCGTACAAGTACCTCGTATTGGATCCTTATGACGAATACATGCACAACCGAAATTGTCAATTCCAGCCATGTAGCGGCTGCCGTATAGTTACATCGACGACAATGGCAACAGTACCGAACACACTCAGGTTCGCTTTTGTTCGCTACACTCCGGTACAAGTACTCGTATTGGATCCTTATGACGAATACATGCACAACCGAAATTATCAATCCAGCCATTGTAGCCGGCTGCCGTATAGTACATCGGCGACAGTGGCAACAGTACCGAACACACTCAGGTTCGCTTTGCTCGCTACACTCAGTACAAGTACCTCGTATTGGATCCTTATGAGAATATGCACAACCGAATATTGTCATCCAGCCATTGTAGCGGCTGCCGATAGTTACATCGGCGACAGTGGCAACAGTACCGAACACACTCAGGTTCGGCTTTGTTCCCTACACTCCGGTACAAGTACCTCGTATTGATCCTTATGACGAATGCATGCAACCGATATATTTCTCTCTTT
>CAICTM010002920.1:0-10357 GCA_903772945.1 Seminavis robusta | reverse complement strand
AAAAGCTTCTTGTTGGCTGGATAGCCTTCTTTTTGGTCACTCTTGGTGCACCTGTGTGTGGCTGGATAGCCTCTGTCTTTTTGACAGCTCACGGAATTCCAGAGGAACTCGTGGTGTTCTTGTATGTGTCCGTAGGACGTTTCGTGGCTCAGGGTAGTAGCGAACTCCTCTGTTGCCTTTCGTATGGTTGCTCTTTGTTGGCAGACCTGTCTGTTGTAGTTAGATGAGTGTACTGTGTGAGTATCAATGCACAGAACGCTTGCGTTGTGGAGTTTCGAACTCCTGTACTCTTCTCGGGATTTTGGTTTCCCGGCTCACAAGCAGTAAACACACGATTGGACGTTTCTCGCTCAATACTTGGAGCTAGAAGCTTGCGTTGATAGCCACAGTACCCTTGTCGTGTTGCGCAACTTCCTCTCTATTGGGTCCTTGCCTTGCAACGCTTTCGTCGGACGATAGCTTGATCGGCAACTGTCGGCTTTTGCTCGCGCGATGGGAATCGAAAATGCCCGAATGACGCAATCCCACTTCAACTCGATGGATAAGAGGCCGTTCGCCGTGTTACCAGTATCGAATCCGTGTGGAATCTTCTCCTTGATCACCTGGTATACGTAGATCCTTCCAGTTCCGGCCGGAAACTGTTGAACGATCGTCGTACCTGTAGGTGTGACTGAAGATGGTGATTTTCTTCCCGCGCACCTTTTTCCTGTTAGAGGTGTTTGGTATCCTTTATAGTGTAGCTAGAGCCTTATTCTGCGCACCTCTTCTCTGTTGCAGGTGTTAACTCAATACACTTTGACTTGATAGTCAATACACTTTGTTACCTTGATATCAATCTCGAGATCGGTAGTAGTAACTCGAGATGGGCTTTTGCTTTACAGTGTTATTTGCTAGTAATACTGCAGCTTATTGGGGAGTAATTTGGTTTTAGATTAAGCTGTAAAGCAAAAGTGAGGATTTTCTGGTGGTGCATAGCAATTCTTGTGATTGAATTGGATATAAGGACCCCCGCAACACTTTAGACCTAAAACTCCCTTGGTTCCTTGCATGATCAATTTACATGCGAACCGGACTAGATGATTAATACACGAGTCAATAGTAAAGAGGTGTCAGGTATGTTTCCTCCAACACCATCAAGAACAATTTCCAAGAGGAAGGAGTCTGTGGAATCCTTGCGCAATTTTGTGCTGATCGCTCGTTGCATGGTCCCTCGCCACAAATCCACGTCAACATGCGGGCATCTGTAAACATGGGTCTCTGTCTCATGATCACCACCGCAACGGGGGCAGTGATGATCATACTTGGGGTCGTCTCGGTGGACCCGTTTCCCAACTGGCAACAATTGAAATAGAAACTTCACAATTGTCGGTTTGTGGATCTCATGTCGATTGACAGCACGACCATGTGCTGTCCAATCCACCAATGCTGGGGTGTCCTCGTCCCAGTCAGGATTCAGTTTGACAATGTGGTCGAACAAGGGCTGGTCTTTCCTTAGATGCCGCAGTGTTCGGGGAAGCTTGTACGTGCATGTTCCTTTGGGAAGGTGCAGCTGGGCCAAGTTGGCCGGAAATCGGAGCACCTTGGAGTGATCCTGTTTCATGTGTCGGGTCATGTAGCTGCCTGCAAGTTTGTCAGCTCTACAGTTCAGTTGAGCTTTCAAAGGTAGTGTTTCAAGGGCCTTGTGCTTGTCCTGGTGCGATTTGATGTTCTCCATCTTGGGCACTGTGACGGCAGTCCGAAAAGAATCCTCGATCTGCTGCAAGACATCCCAGTCGGAGTCCAAGGAATCATTGGGATACCAGCCCTCGTAATCCAGACAGCCAGCACACTTGTTGGTAACGGATTCATTGTCGCACAAGTGCACATAAGTTTTCATGCTGGTTCGGTCATAGAACTCCAGCAGTCTCCTCAGAAGGCAAGTAGGGGAAAGGATGCCATAAGCCTCCGCCCTGTAGGATGTCGGAACCATACCAAAAACTGGACCAGAGCACCGAAGCACAATCTGACCGCGATTGTCTGCCAGAACCCAAGCAAAGCTCGCCTTTCCGGCGTCAATGTCTGCAGCCCCATCACTCGCCACCCAGAAGGGCATGGCGGTGACAATCTGCAGGATGGAGTAAGCGTCCACCATCCATTCAAGCTCGTCATAAAGAGCTGTTTCCCAAGGTTCCAAAGTGGCGAGGAAATCCTCAAATGTTATCGGTGTGGGTGGTAGTGGACGAGCAGGAATGCCTGCTGTGAAACCACTACCAACGACCACTGTCTCACGCTTGTTGAAGAGGGTCAGGTCCAGGACTCGCCGCTTTCCAGAGTCTGGTTGAACAGAGGTGCAAGATCGGGGGAAGTAGGGATCCAGTGGCACTGATTGGTGTAGGATGCTGGCGTCCAGGTAGGTCTCATCTCCGAACTCCCAGCGATGAACTGTCCGTTCCTTGTTCGGAACTGGATGTTGGAACATCCAGAATTCGGACTCCTCATTATCAACTTGCTGATAGACGACGTTGGCATCGACCTCGTAGAAGAACCTGTGGCGCATGCGGAGCTTGTCAGCAGAGACGAGCCAGCTCCCTAGGGGTACGTCCAACGTCAGATTCGGAGCGAACAGGGATAACGCTTTCCTCCACAACCACCAAGTCCTTGGATCCTTGGGTCGATCTTGAAACCTTTTGAAGTAGGTGGTGCGAGGCATCAGAGGACTGGAAAAGCCATGCCAGAACTCCTCCTGGATGAATGTGCCACATGCGGTGGTGATGTCAGCTACCGTGACAACTTGGAAGTAAAGCCGCACATAGTTGATCCGTTTCAAATCTGCCTCGGAGAAATTCCCATACCACCCAACCCAATCCATAATGTAGGAGTCATGCTCACGCTGCAACGGGGGGATGTGAGGGTTGTGTACTTCAATCGTGCCTCCAACGGAGTGAAGGAACCTTTGCATGCATTGGAACAGCCCGACTGGGAGATGACAATCGATTTCGAGATCCTCAAGGATGGGCCGGCCAATTCCGGCATGGAATTGCAACCATGCGTATGTGACTTCACTTAGGTCTCCGATGTCGGTGCACCTGGTCCTCCAGTGCTTTAGGAACTGCTGGATGACCCCGATTCCCTGCTTGTCAGTGAGTTGAAACATTTCAATACCCACCAGCTTCCAGGAACCATAGCAAATAACTTTTGCCGTATTCAATCTATACCCCATTTTCTGAAGGGCAGCTCGGCGTGGAGCCGACTCAATTGTATCAAGATCGACATCCTTGAAGAAAGTTGTCTCCAAGCAGTAACCCACACTCGAAAGGAAGATGCTGCGATAGAACATGTTGGCTTCTCGTCGATTCAGGGGAGACCCTTTCAGAACCCTCGTGTAATGGATGCATTTCTTGATCAGGGCTGCTTTCTGTGCTGTGAGATTTCCAGCCGGGCCTTTGAAACATCCCAGTGACTTGTGATCTTTGTAGTTGTCGACTGGTTTGATCGGCGTGACGATCCCATCAGTGGACTTCACCTTGATTGGTGGTGTAAAGTCAGTCCCCGAGACTAGCTTTGGTTCGCCACTGGATCTGAACTCATATCGGAGATGATGAAAGGAACACTTCGAAGCCTCCAGCTTGCCACCTGACGACCACAGAAGATCACTCCACCATTGAGCATCTTTGGTTGCCTTCTCCACCAATACCTGCACTGAGGGAATAGTGTTGGTAAGCAAGCAATTCGTTCTAGAATTCGTATCATCAACAAACCCTGTCATGAATAGCTTGACCTGCTTTGATCCGTCGGGGCTGGCAAAGGTGGCGCCAGTCGCATAGGGCTCGAAACAATCAAATAGTGTGCTCGAAATAAACAGCCATAAGGCTGGGGAGTTACCAGCTCCTTGGCCAGATCCATGCCAGGGATCTTCCACCGTATGATCGAGAAAAGTGACTGACGTTCCCAGAGTGGTCTTGATATGGTACTGGGCCTGTTCCAGATTCCTTCCATTCACTTTACAGACACGGACCGGCATACCCATCTTTCGGCTTTCAAGACTGGCAATGTACATGAGAATCCTGTCGTAGCACGCAGCTGCGTCATTGTCATTCTTGATTAGGGGGTGCAAGCAACAACGTGATACTTCGTACTCTAATTCCTCCATATAACAGAGATCGATTGCTGACCTCCCTGGGACGGAACCGAATTGCCTTGCGTTGATCAGGCCTTGCTTGGAGGCATGGTGGAGGAGTTCGCACCACTTCACTCCTAGAAGCAGGTTATAGTCGGCTTCAAAGATATGGATGACTCGCAGACGATGGATTTTGCAACCACCCTCATGCTTGGGGATGAGGGTATTGACGATTTTGTTCCATCTTGAGTAAGTAAAGCCCTGTTCCAGAGCAAAGTTGAGGAGCCTAAAGTGGGCCTGCTTGATCTTGGTTTGAAAATCTTCCAGCTCCTTTCCTTCCTCAGACTCCGGGTCGAGACTGTGTTCCGCAAAGAGTGATTTCCAATGACCGAGATGTTGTCCAGAGGGAGAGGTTGTAGTGCGTTCATTCCAGCTCTTGAGTTTCCCATCGAACTGTTCCTCTGTCAATGTTGCTGGAATCTCACCATCGCAAGCCCGAGCCAGGTGCCTGAGGAGGACTGCTGTAGCAAATGACATTTCGAATGGGCAAATGTCGTATTCGCCATCTAGGATTGCATCGGCGGTAGCAGTACTGGCGGAGAAGCCTGTATCGGTGCGCAATGTGGAGTCGGATCGGAATTCTGTCTCCTCAGCCTGCCGGAAGTGCTTTTGAGGTGAGCCTGGAGATGGCGTTCAATTTCCTCGGGATCCTCAACATACATCCAGTCTTGACACTGTTTCGGCGGCGCGGTGGGGTCTCGGGGAACTTCCAAGGCTGTTAGTCCCGCACCATGACATTTACCCCGTGCGTGTGCACACTTTTGCCATGCTCTCCGAGTGGCTTCAGCGTTGCGCAAGCGCTTCATCACATTAGCCAATCTTGTGTCGCCTTCAGACTCGTATTGTGCTTGGAGTTCCATTTGGTACTCTTGGCGCAACTTGTGTGTTTTCCACTCATCTACCTCCGCTGCACGAAGTTCCCTGCGGGCTGCTTCTTTCATTTCTTGCAGTCTTCCAACGAAGTGGGTAGTTCAAAGGCTGGATCGGAGATCCGCTCCATGCGGAGACGAATCTGATTGGTAATGTCGTTCTTGCATTGGAGTGCATGCAGGGCCATCGTCAAGACTTGGAACTTCAAGCATAACTGGGTCAATGCTGGGGTACTGGGAATGGGCGAATAGGACGGGCACTTTTTGGCGGCGTGGAGGCTTGCAGAGAGCAGGAGTTGATCCATGGCCTCAGCCTCCTGCTGAGTAGGTGCCTGGTTGAATCTCCACAGTCGTTGAAAGAACCCATGATTGTCAAGATAGCTGTACTTGGATTTGATGTAGGTGGTGACTTGATGGCGTTTCTTGGAGTGCACCCTTTGTTGACAGAGCTTGGGTAAAGCTGCTGTATCGGACCCAAACAGCTGTTTCAAGTCGAAGTCAACAAAGCAGGCACGGTGGTCACTATAGAAGTGGTCACAGAACGGATGGTAACCACAAGCGTCGACAGCATCCAAAAGGTTTTCAGAAACGAGGATGTAATCGATTACCTTACTGCCTCTGACATAGGTGTTAAAGTCGCTGATTCCGTGATTGTAGAAAATGGGATCTATAAGCTTGCAATCGGAGACCATCAGTCGCGATAGACCTTTCCGTCCTCTTGCCAAATCGTCATTGAAATCCCCACCCACAATAATCTCATGACCATTTGAGATGTCGTTGGCCATGCATTCCTGAAGATCATCATAGTGGTTCCTCCTTGGATCTAGGGACTGCCGTGATTCCTGTACATAGATGGCATGTAGCTGGGCCAGAACTGTCCTATCACCAGCCCTCTCAACATTCCCATCGGTCACAGTATACACATCGTAAACTGATAGTCGCTTTCCATCTTTGCAGGATAGAACCGTCCTTGTCCAGCGGCCCAGATAGTCTGCCTCAGCCTCCAACACTCTTCCAACGGTGCGGCCCATCACCAGAGATAGAGTCCCTCCTGGCTTGTATTCTCTTAAGTGGATCTGAGGAGTGCTGCCGAAGGTGACCTTCCTGTGGTCAAAGGCCTTCCACACAGCTGCTTGAATCTTCCGTCGCACAACTGGCTGGTTAGTATCAAGATTTGGCTCCTGAAATCCAGCATAATCAGTTCGTAACATTCCCAACGTCTTGCAGTCTTCAAACAGCTCCCCGCCATTTTTATCGTAAAGTGGGAATCCTCTCTTGTTGTTGAAGATGAATCTCGCCACATTTGGTGGCTTCTTGGGTGGCATAATGCCCCCCACTGGCTCATTTCGAGCGAGCATCCCCTTGATATTGTCCCATGAGTCAAAGTCATCCACTAACGGTGATTCAACTGCCCTGTAGGCTGGCCTCCGCCCAACGAGTCCCATAGAACACTTTGTGCCGGGGGAGCCCAGCTCATCTTTAACTACCCCGCCCACCAGGATGCCCCTGTGGGTCCAGGTTGGGTGGGGGTTGTGATGGGGGTTGGGAGGGCTGGGGAAATCCTGGGTAGAATCCTGCACCAGCAAGATACTGTAATCCATGGTAGGGTGGTTGCTGTGACTGCTGGTAAGGCTGATAGGTGGCTGCTGGGTACAACTGTGCTGGCTGGAGGGAGCATGGATCGGCGCGAGGAAACTATTGGCCACGGAGTGACTTTTATGACGCGGGCAAGCGGTGGGGAAACCCCCACCTAGCTGAGTCGTCATCCACTAAATTGCTGCACAGTGTCAAATCAGTCTCAAGAGTCCCGGATGGGGCCCCCATTAGTGGACAATGCTGCATGGGTGCAGGAGAAGGGGACAAAGGCAGCACCTGGAGCGCGGGGCAATACCCAGGGTTTGAAAAGCATTTACTCGTGGGTCGTAGTTCGTCCAGTCTGTAGGTAATTTTGCATGGATTGTTGAAGTTGTCATGTGGTTCGGCGGTGGTATGTAGTGCGGAGTCGGCCGTAAGCAGCTCGCGCCAGCTTGATGGTCTCCAGCCAGCAAAGTGTTTTCGGGAGGGAGATGTTGAGGTTAATTTCGCGGTAGTCAAGGTCGAGGCGTCATCGTTCAGTGGGAGGTAAGGTGGCATCACCTTTGGTGTATTCTTTCAGGACCTCCTGGCGGAGGGTGGAGAGGTGGGAGAGTTGGGTGGGGGTTGGTTTCGCACCGTGTAGGGCATCGTTTTTGTGCTCCCACATTTGGAAGTGGAGCATCCACAGTTCATTTGCCAAGGCAGTTGCCCAGCTGGTGCCATCACCTTGTTTGCCAATAGAGTGTAAGTGGATCTCGTGGGCAGTGCAAAGGGGGATTGCGATTCGGCGAAGTAGAAGATTCCACCAGCCCAGTTTGGCCTGAGGACGGAGCCCGGTGACAGTGCTAGGAGTTCCAGATCCCATCCAGAGGGAGGAATTGTTTCCCTTTTGCCAATGATGGAGCTGGGTCAAAATCTGTTTGGTCATCATGGGGTCAGTGTGACGCTTGTGCAATACACGGCTCTTAGCCTTATTCACGACTCGATCCTAGATAGGGTTTGAGTTCGACTCATGACGTAGTCCTTCGCGAATAGTCATTGAGACAGGGTTCTCATGACTGCTAGTCATACTAGGTTGTCGATGAAACATCGCTCTAGATATTTAGCCGGCGTGGAAAGCTTCCACGCTACTAGACAGCTACTAGCTGAAGTTTCCACGTGTTCCGGAAATGGACCGTGGAGTACGTAGAGTTATTGCCATAACCTACGATATCACACTTCGAGGCCTCCCGCGGGAGACCAACTTCAATGAGCTTCACAACGATCTCTCTCATGGATTAGTTTTCACAGCTTTCTAATCTCTCTCATAACTTTCATTCTCTCAAACTCAAAACACTCGAAAGATCTTTACACTAGCTTTTACCGTAGTGCATTTTGTTAACAAACACAATAGCTTTCAGCTACCCTCAACTTATTCCTTCACCATGAAGATTGTTCAAGGAAAGCATGCGTTCACCAACTTCGAGAAACAGTTGCGTGACAAACCCATTCTTCCTCTCGTGGACAACGACGAAGACGCCGAGATCGACGATTCTCGTGCAACCATGCACCTACAAACTTCGCACCGTTCCTGCAGATGCAAACAGTGCCAAATATACCTTCAAGGTAGCCATCATCAATGGTTCCAACACTCCGCGTCAGACCATCAAGTGGGCTACGAATATGGAGAAGGTCTTCGTTGGACTCAACCTTGCCAATGCCGACGACAAACATCGCCTTCTCAAGGAGATGACTTCCAGCTCTGCGAAGAGTGCCTACGAAGCTGGGTGTGCAGGCCATCGTGCAGTGCGTCATCACGCCCTACGACAAATTGCTGTGAACGCAATTCCTCCACGCGATGTGACTTCTGGAGAAACCGAAGTCCAATTCCAAGCTCGTGTCCAAGCCGCATGGGACGGTGCAGCGGAACCCGCTCTAAGCGATGCTGACATCACCTTTGGAATCAACGCGGTTATCGAAGCAGCCTGCCCTTACAAGGCTCTCGAAAAACAGAAACGCTTCATGCGTCGCAAGATGCGTAAGCCTAGCGAAATGACAACTCGCGCCTACATCAACAACCTCACTCGGCTGAATACCGATGAGCTTCCACGTTTGCCACCTTTCGGTGCCAATCAACAGTTGAAGCAGGACGAATCCAAGTACACCTTCAAGGTCCAAATCATCAATGGATCTGAGACTCCACGTCAAACCATCAAGTGGGCTGGACGTATGGAGAAAGTCTTCATCGGGCTCGCCATTGCTACGCCTGAAGACAAACATAACCTCCTCAAGGAGATGACTTCTAGCTCTGCCAAGAGCAGTTACGAATCTAGCTGTGCAGGCCATCGTGAAATACGTTGGAATGCCTTGCGCCAGATTGCAGTCAACGCGATTGCTCCACGCGACATACGTGGCGGTGAAGACGAAGCCACTTTCCAAGCACGTTTCCAGGCTGCCTGGAACGGAGCAGCTCAGCCTGCTTTGGACGACACTGACATTACGTTTGGCATAAATGCCTGTGTCGAAGCGGTCTGTCCCTACAAGGCTCTTGAAAAGCAGAAACGCTTCATGCGCCGCAAGATGCGTAAGCCTGCTGATATGACTACTCGGGCTTATGTCAACAACCTCAGTCGGATGAACGCCGATGAACTTCCTCGTCTACCACCTTTTGGACCCAACCAAACGTTGAACCATGACGAAGTCATTGACATCATCTGTCATGGCATTCCTCGTTCCTGGATGCGCAAGATGGACGAACACGACTTCGATCCTTTCACTGCCGAGATGACAGCGCTCATTGGATTCTGTGAGCGCATGGAATCCGCTGAAGACTTTGACAAAGGCAGTGATGCCAAGCAAGTTCCTTCAAGAAGAACAACAGCAAGAAGTACAAGTCTACTCGCAACAACGACCTTCTTCCAAGAGCGAAGAAAAGTGTGTGATTACCACGAGTCCAGCACTCACAATACTGCTGATTGCATGACTCTGAAGAAACTCAAAGCCAAGTCCTCGTCTGACAACGATAGCAAGCCAGCGTAAACAAGAACAAGACTTGGAAACGCCAAGTCTGACGACGCCAAGCCTACACAAGAAGGAACTTCGGTCCTTATGAAGAAAGTCTCCAACGCTGCGGTCAAGGCGAGAAGAAAGCGAATGCAACCATGTTGCAAACGCAAGTCGGACGACCTGACAACAGGATGACTCCTCTGTCGGTCCTCAACATGATGGACAAAAATGCTGCAGTCGACAAGGCCTTGCCGACTTCGACTTCAATCATTCGGATGAGAGATCTCCGTTCTGAGGATTAGGCAAGGATGATGATCAACGGAACCATGTTCGATTTTCATACTAAGTGATGAAGATATTCACTAACTATAAACAAAATTGTTTGCAACTGATGAGTCTACGGCAAATTAGATAATTGCCTAGAACTGCTCAACTAGATTCTGACGATCTATCCAGCATTGTAACCTCGTCCGTGGCCAACCACTCGTCAACGTCGCAAGACAAAGACTCAAAACTATCGTCTATGTTAGATTTACAGACGAGAAAAGGGGAACAAAAACCCGTTACACCCGTTGCTTACTGGATACAGAAGCATCCGGAACCTTGATTACCCAAATTGCATGCAGAGATTAAGCATGAAGGATCATGGGGGCGTCCAAACACTATGGACTACCTGCAAGGAATTAAACTCCAGCACAAAGTGTAAGGTGCACTTATGACTCCTGAGTTCCACATGATAGAATATCGAATGGAATTGCACGCCACCAAGAAA
>CAICTM010002919.1:0-10373 GCA_903772945.1 Seminavis robusta | reverse complement strand
AAGAGAGAGATCAGCCTTGACCGCCGGGTTGGAAACATTCTTCATGAGGACAGAGAGTTCCTTCTGTGTGTAGGACTTGGCGTCAACGGACTTGCGTTTCCAAGACTTGTTCTTGTTGTACGCTTGTTTGTTATCGTTGTCAGACTGTGACTGAGACTTGGCCTTTGAGCTTCTTCAAAGTCAAGCAGTCAGCAGTTTTGTGAATGCTGGACTCGTGTGAGTCGCACCATTTTTCTTAGTTCTTGGAATAGTGGTCGTTTTTGCGAGTAGACTTGTAACTATACTTTGCTGTTATTCTTCTTCGTAGGAGCTTTCTTGTCATCACCGCCCTTGTCGATGTCTTCGGAGGATTCCATACGTTCGCAGAACCAAATGGTTGCTCCGATAGGATCTGAGAAATGATCGAAGTACGTGTTCGTACATTTTCTTCATCCACGAGCTTGGAATTTCATGACAAACAATGTCAAAGACTTCGTCAATGGTTAAACGTTTGGTTGGGTCCAAAAGGTGGTAGTCGAGGAAGTTCTTCGGTGTTCATCCGACTTGGGTTGTTGACATAAGCCGAGTAGACATATCGCAAGGCTTACGCATCTTGCGGCGCATAAAGCGTTTCTGCTTTTCAAGAGCCTTGTAGGGACAGACCGCTTCGATACAGGCATTTATGCAACACGTAATGTCAGCAATCGTCCAAAGCAGGCTGAGCTTCTACGTTCCAGGCAGCCTGAAAACGTACTTGGAAAGCGGCTTCGTCTTCGCCGCTACGTACATCGCGTGGAGCAATCCCGTAGACTGCAATCTGGCGCAAAGCTTTCCAACGTATTTCACGATGGCCTGCACAGCTAGATTCGTAAACGCTCTTGCAGAGCTAGAAATCATCTCCTTGAGGAGGTTATGTTTGTCGCCAAGCGTAGCAATGGCGAGACCAACAAAGACCTTCTCCATAAGTCCAGCCCACTTGATGAGTCGACGTTGAGTCTCATATCCATTGATGTTTTGGACCTTGAAGGTGTACATGGCGCTGTTAGCATCTGCAGGAACAGTGCGAAGTTTGAAGGTGGTAGAGCGAGAATAGTCGATTTTTCAGGCATTCATACATACGAGGTCAGATGAGAGGAGAGATTGGTTTTGTCGCGCAACTTAGACTCGAAGCTGGTGTATGCGTGTTTGGCAATCTTCATGGTGAGGAATGTTGAGGGTAGCTGAAAGCTCTTGTGTTAGTTAACAAAATGCACTACGCTAAAAGCTAGTGTAAAGATCTTTCGAGTGTTTTGAGTTTGAGAGAATGAAAATTAGAGAGAGATTAGAAAGCTATGAAACTAATCAACGAGAGAATCCCACATCAAAGGATCTTAGTTCTGGCTAGATCTGAACTCCCGCGGGAGACTGTAGAGTGTGATAGATATGGTTGCGGTAGCAATCCTACTCTACTCCACGATCAAAAACGGAACGCGTGGAAGATTCGTCTAGCCATTTATCTAGTAGCGTGGAAAGTACTCCACGCTGTTAAATATCTAGAGCGATGTTCATCATCAACCTAGTATGACTAGAGCGTCATTGAGAACCCTGTCTCAATGACTATCACGAGAGACTCAGTCATGAGTCGAACTCAAACCCTATCTAGGATCGAGTCGCGAATAAGGCTAAGAGCCGTGTATTGCACTACACCTTGCGAACAAAACTCCTATTGACTGGTACACCAAATTACAGTCTACCGTGGAGATCGCCACATTCGGTTCCGAATACGTCGCTGCAAGGACTGCTACAGAGCAGATCATCGATCTTCGCAACACCATGCGGTACCTCGGAGTGCCCATTGAGACGTCTACTATGATGTTTGGAGATAATGAGTCAGTCGTCAACACTGCGTCAATGCCTCATTCCAAGATCTTGAAGCGACACAATGCACTCTCGTACCACAAGACACGGGAATCTATCGCTGCGAAAATTCTCCGTTTCCAACACATCCCATGAGAGCATAACCTTGCCGATATCCTCAGTAAACACTGGGATTACTCATCGGTTTGGTCACAGCTCCAACCCTTATTGTTTTGGAAAGGAGATACTGTCCCTCTCCAAAATCGAGCGCCCCCTATAACCGTCGACAGTTAAAAACAGGTGAATAGAGAAGACACCCATGACTAAACTCGGGATCAACAACAACAAGCCAATGCCGACGACGACAACAGCAACATAATCCCAACCCAAGCGTGAATAATGTCACACTTCACGCTCCCTGAGGGTGTGGGGATTTGACGTTTTGGGGTGTTTTTGACAGAATTCTACGAAAAAATGAAACAGTTTTTCACTCTATGTCGATTGCGACACAAATGTCGATTTCGTCTTGAATTCGTCTGTCTAAAAAAAACGTAGTAGAACTTTGTAATACCATGTGTCAATACTACGGCTACTAAAACAATTGTCCCCGTGAAGCAAGACTGATTTCTGTGACATGAGAAGAACAGTTTTGTGTCACAGAAATTTCACGCTAACTCTAAGGTTTCTTTAAGTAAAATGCAGGAGAAACAGAAATTGCGCACGACTCGCTTTCAAACACGAGTTCATGATTTTCATGACAAAGAAATTGGTTTCGTGGCAGTTGGCTTTCTACTGAGGTCTACATGAAACCAATTTCTGTGAAGTTTCTGTGACACGGGGACATTTGTTTTAGTAGCCGTAGTATCGACATTGTCGATTTCGATGCAGAGTGACGTTTCCATCCATGACTGGTTTTTCCCTGAAACGGCACCAAAATGAGCTACTAGTAAAACAGGATAACGGGAAAACCATTCCCTGCAACCTCCGTCGCCCCCCATCCGACCATGTCGTCCCCGGGAGGTTTAAGCGCCTTTCCATCCCATTTCAAATCTTCTTCATTTGACAATGGCGCTTTTTATGTGTAATGAAACAAAGATAACACGACAAGTATTCGAACTCACAAAAATAAAATATAGTGATACTGTCTAGAATGAATACGATACTTCCAATTAGACTTTGGGTGACGACATTTTCTCATTGTCATTGTAGTGTATTTATTACCCCTTCTTCGCAGGGCAAACTGGCATCGGCAAGTCACCGCCCCGCGGCAGCTCAATTCCCATGCCCTACGATCCCCTCTCGTCTCTATTTGTTTGACGAGTCGTCAGACACTACTAGTATGCCGCCAAAGCTGTCTTCCGTGATTTCAGGACCACCCCAAGAAACGTCGGAAAGAACTGACGAATTTTCGTCTCCGCTCCCTCCAGTGAGGTGGAACTCTTTATCCAGCAATTCTGCATCAAAAAATTTGTTTCGTTCATTGATGATGTGTTCGACACCATACTGGCTGATTTTGTGTCCTAGCACTGCCTCTCCAATTGAGTATTTCGATGGGATCCCCGACAAAAATGTCTGGGCAGACTCGTCGTCCGGAGGCGAGCAACAGGTGAGCAATTTCTTGTCTTTAGTTTCTTCGGTGAGACCGGACCAGTTCACAGCTGCCTTGAAACTAAGTAAGCTTGGGTCGGGAATCAGCTTCTTCGTGTCGTCGCCACTGTAGAGTTTGCCCATGTCAATCTTGAAGAATTTCTTGCGCTGCCAAAGCCCAATCCCATTCCTGGCAGGTTTAAGCTTTGACACTTCGACCGTAAAGCTTTGTCCCACTAGCAATTCTTTGGCGGACTTCATTTTTTGCTTCTTGTCTGAAAATTCAGGATGATCACTATCCACTTTGTCAAAGTAGCTGTCCCAGTCTTTGATCAACGAATCTGCCAGCGCTTTGACGTGGGCATTCAAGACAGTAGTGGCCTGTTCGATATCACCATTACGTTCCCAGAATATGTGATCAAGTTTAAACCGCTTTCTCCACTTGCCCAAGTTCGCTTGGGAATCTGGTGTGCTGCAGCAAATCAAGGCTTGGTAGCCATCACCCTGCTTCCATTCTCCAATCTCCTCCAGACTGAGCAATGGTATGATCATGACGCACTGACTGCACTCACCATCCCACAGGAGGTCGTAAAAAGAATTGTGCGGATTCGCAAAGGCAAACAGATTCAACTTGAATTTGCTTAGCCATCTCGCCATTTCGGTGCGAACAAACTTCTTTTTCTGCTCGTCAAATCCAGACAGGTCCATTCCGCCTGCAACCTCGCACACGAACCCCCAGAACACATGGCATGCGGAACTAGATGGCACTTGGTGCGCTCGGGTTTTGGTGTGCTTCCCTTTTTCTCCGAACATATTGACGACGTTCTGTGCAGCGCGCCGCTCATCTTTATTGAGCTGTTCCGTGTTGCGTCCCTGGGGTCCTTGACCGCTGAGTGAGCTGGTGAGATTTATCCAGATTTCTTCGACAGTCTTCATAAAATTCTCCACAAAGATATCTGCTTCTTTGGTATCTTCGTGCTTGTCCCAGGCTTCACAACAAACCTCCGCCAGTTTCCGAATATCATCGGGTGCTTTCCCTCTACGATACTTGGCAAGTTCCTCAAAGGCGCCGTCGAAAGACACGAATTCGGACTGCCAGGCGTCTGAAATGTATGCAAACAACACTCCATCATTCGCATCGTCCCTCTTCACTGGGTTCAACTTGAGTCGTTTCGATTCACTATTCCCCATTTTGTTGATGGCCGCACTGTACGCGGTTGGTGTTGAATTCCACTGGATAGCCTGTGGAGCCTGGTAGGAATGTACTTTAAAGTACTGTAATTTACACAGTAAGTCTCTGCTGCGCCCGGATGGCATCCACTGAACTGGTGTTCGCAACATCATCAACACGTTCGTTCGGAAAAACAGCTCCACATGTATGTATGTAATAAGGCTGGTAATAAAATAGAAACCTCCCCCCAAGCGTCCGGGGTCTCGGTTGACGTACAGAAGATCCAAATAAATCGCACCTGTAAAATAACTACTGAGGGGTACGTAGGAATTCATTTATTTTCGGTCTCGATTTCTCGCTTTCATTCCAGAAATACTCAACATTAGGCACACCATTTAAATCCTTGAGTTTTGGCGATTTCGAATCCGTTAAGTGCGTTTTAGTCACGAAACACGACTGATCGGACGAAGGACGGACGTTGTCCAGGATTCTATTTTGCCAGTCTTATGTGAGTCCTTCAACAATGTTGGTCGCTGCCAGATCAGCGAAATGTGTAGCCCGATTTTCGGCCGGCCCCGCTTGCACCGTGCATACACAAGCATACTCCGCGTTGCAAACTATTGATATTGATAGCATGCCAGGCGAGCTTGTGTATGTTGTGTTCACAATTTCCGGAAGGATCAGAGAATAGTCTCATTGTTGTAGAATAACTGTAAAGCTCATTAAATAAAGATTTGTTGTTCTCAATGGACTCATTACACAAGATGGAGAAAATGTTAGAAAGCGCAATGCGTGGTGTGGAAGATGTCGTTCCCAAGGTTACCAAAAGAACATCCGAAGAGGAGGCAACGTTCGTGCGGTTGGAGAAGAAGAAAGAGGGAGAAAATAAGGAGAAGGTTGCAGACGAGGAAGACAATGACAACGACAGCAAAGAGGAAGAAGAGCCGGAACCTGTTCAGAAGAAGTCGAAACCACAAGAAAATGTAAAGTCGGAACCGCCAGATAATGACGATGTGGACTGGAGCTATTATAGATCACGGAACCAGGAAGAATGGAGTGGCCGTCCTCCTCCATACGATCCTCCATACTCAGAGTACTACCCTACTTCACACAGAAGGCCTTACGGATATAGGGGGTATTATGGGGGCGGAGGCCCTTATCAGCGAAGACCATACTATGACAGACGTCGTTACTATTGGAATTAAGATACTTGTTACCCTCTAGGAAGACAGTCGGGTCTATCTCATTGTCGCAGACTTCAAGGGCCATCGTTGCCTCGCTTTCCTTGCGTCTCAGCACCACGTAACCCCGGCCGACCGATTTATTGGTCAGAAAATCCGCCATGGTCAGAAACGTACGAAGGTTGACATTGGTCAAAAAGAAGAAGTAAATGCTACTGCTAGTGTCGCTCATCTTAAATTGTGTGTTATTCAGTCCAAGGGTCGGCTAAGATCTTTAATACTAAATCATGTATCGACTTTCCTCAAATATCTGAGAATGGGTTTTGTTTCTACCCATCTTCTTATTGAAGGCGAAAGTTTATCCAGTGCGTTTGGTGGAGTTCTCCTGCGTGGTCTAGGTCGTCTACGTTCATATGTGTGGTTGTAGACGTAATGTTCAAAATCGTGCGCCATTACCTATAAGCCAAACAGAAGAAAAGGAGTGAGAAAATTTAAAATAAAATCTATGAGGTTATGTTATCTACATACTGATCAATCGGTTTACTCGATAAATGGTTCTTCAATGCATGGCTTGAAGCTTTCCTCATAACACCAGTGACATACCTCTCGGCATTCGCAGATTCTGATTTACCCAACCAAGTTGCCACCGCATTGCTTATATCAGATAATAAACCTTTGTTTGCATCCGAGCGCTTCTCAGCTTCAACAAACTTTTTGTACACTTTATTGATGGTGTCTTGAAGACTGTTTGGAAGGTTTGATTGCGTTGTCATTTGGATGGTTTCGTAAGCAGGCTTTGGTGGGGGTGTGAAACCTGGGGCCAAGATCCTCCAGACTGAAAATAAAGAAGAGTCGAAGGTCGCCAACGAGGGGAGTGCTAACGAGGCGTTTTCTCCCACGACTCAGAAGACCAGTGACTCACCCCAGTCGGAGGTCAAGGGATAGAGTTCATGAGTACCGGAAGAGCGCGCATAGTCTGCGCAGCATATTCCACACTGTGGTCCACGATGGATGCACCGTGGTCCCATTTAGCACTCCTGTCTCAATTCTACCCGAGTCGAATAGGCGCCATGTTTGAACCAAAAGCCGATGCCGGCTTGCGCCGTTCTGTTTCTATCAGTCCGAACCTTGACAACGAAACCCAATAGACTTGATAGATCGTAATGCTCATAATATTCTCTTTTACTGTTTGCCATTGCACATCTTCCAAAGGTCTAGTCGAAGCTAACCACGCTACGACGCCAGCCCAAGGAAGGGAGATCATCACTTACGAAATAGGATTTCAGCACCTCTACAAGAGCTAAACCTCTATGCTCACAGAGACTCCCTTCAAGATGACCCCTATTTTGGGCTGATCTACACTCTACTGGCTGATGGCTGTGGTAACGCCAACCTCTTTCCCAGATTCAACAAGGAAGCGACAATCACCAACAAGAAGGACAAGACGGCATCCCGTGTCGATGTAGTCTGGCAGCAGTGCCTCAACACTCTCTACAAAGAATTCAAATCCCTATCGGAGACTGTCAACGACAAACTAACCTGCTACCATGGGAGGAAAGGTGCAAACCAGAAGCTTGCTGAAACCAATTCAGGATTGGCACAGGTTTTCCGCGTCGGCTGGGAGCTAAGAGGAGTCCACACACTCTTTGACTATGTCATTGGTTCAAAGACTCTAACAAACCAAGCTGGCAAAGCGCTGAGTGGATGGACGCGGCGACAAGACAACCAAATTATTGGAGGTGTTGCTCCAACATTGACATCCATCCATAGCAACCCAGAGCTGGTGAATGATTTTGTGCTAGCTCTATTCAGTGAAGACATCGAGGACAGATGGCTTACAAGCCTAAGGAACATACTCACCGCCTCACTCCTCAGGCACCACGATGAGTTCATCTATATCATCGAGCAACACCCAGACAAACTCTACGAAGACAATCAACGCCATGCTTTTGTCTACACTATCCACAAGGCTTTACGCTTAGCAAAGGTCCCCAACGACACCTTCAAACTCTGGTGCAAAGAAGTCTGTCATGGCTTTGGCATCAACAACTTCATGGCCCTACCCATTGCTCACCTACCCCCGGATGTAGTCCGAGACACAAAAATTGATCCCTGGTCCTTGTTCGACCGGTATAACAGCCTCTGCAGCTCTTACAACTCCCTATTTGCCCAGAAGATGAACCTTGAAGAGGATGATGTCTCCCGACTCCGCCTTGATGTCGCCCATCTAACACGCAGCAATGATTGTATCAAGCAGGAACCCATTGGGGTTAAAGAGCTCCTCTCCAGAGCTGTCAACGTGCTTGAAAATCAAGTTCAACAAACAAACCAAGTCAGCAGCGCCACCACCACCTGCGGACATCATGCTCTTTTCAGACAACCAGAAGCGATGGAGGAAAGATCTCTCCCTCCAGGAAACATTCATCAGGTATTTCACAGACCAGTGTTTTGAAGGCTATCAACTTGAGTTGAACAGCAGTGAGTTCAAGAAGAAGCTAAGAAGCGAGAAGAGTCAAATGCACTACGCTAAAAGCTAGTGTAAAGATCTTTCGAGTGTTTTGAGTTTGAGAGAATGAAAGTTATGAGAGAGATTAGAAAGCTATGAAAACTAATCGACGAGAGAGATCATCATCAAAGGATCGTAGATCTGGCTTCCCGCGGGAGACTATAAAGTGTGATAGAGTAGGTTGTTGGTAGTAATCCTACGTCTCTCCACGATCCTAAAACGGAACGCGTGGAAGGTTTGTCTAGCCTGATCTAGTAGCGTGGAAGTACTCCACGCGGCTAAATATCTAGAGCGATGTTTCATCATCAACCTATATGACTAGCGCGGTATTGAGAACCCTGCTCAAATGATATTCACGAGAGACTCGTCATGAGTCGAACTCAAACCCTATCTAGGATCGAGTGCCGAATAAGGCTAAGAGCCTTATTGCATTCGCCCCCTGACAAGGGTCACAGAAGGGCGACAGCAGTCGGACAAGAAACATATGATTTAAAGGGGGGCACTCTCATGAGATTTGGATGTAGACATGTGCGTCGCACGATGGCAATCCTACAAGGGGATCAGGCCTTGTATGGGTGTATATACTTATGTTCCAAGTCGGTAGACTGTGCCGCGTTGGCGGTAGCATGTTGGAGCCGTACAGTGCCATTGTCATTGACTCGTCTATGGTGTAAGGACCTTTGTACTTTGGCTGACGTACTTGCGGTGCTGATACTGTTGAATCATCACAGTATCGTTGACATTGTATTATGAGGGACACGCGTTGCGTTTTCCCATCGTTGTTTTGTTGGATTGTCGTTGGCGACGTTCCTAATGTACTTCCAGTTGGCTTCGAACCGGACGTTGTGAATCGCGTCACATTGAACACGAGCTGTGCGGGCGTTGCACGCAAGGTGGTATGAATCGTGGCATTCATTGCAAAGCGAACGCCGTGAGGACTCATCCCAGGATCATTCACGAGTCGTCTTGGCACTTGATGTTTTTGAACAGCGATCAAGTTACGTATGGTTTGATGAGCACGCTCGCCATAGAGTTGGCTTGAGGTTACGCGTGGTATGAACTTGCGACAAGTCCATATTCATCCCGGAGTGTCTTTTCGACCTCTGCGCGGAACTCACGTCCTCTATCCATGATAACCTCAGCAGGCCATGGATACGGTAAGCCACGTTTGTTCTAGGACGATGGCTACTTCGTCTGCTGCCTTGGAGCAGATCTCTGCAATCTCGAACCATCCGGTTACGGGATCAATCATTGTCAAGCAATGAAATGTGCAGGAATTCTTTTTCTTGGGATCCCCGACGTTGATAAGGGGCCTATCAGGTCAATACATAGTCTTTCCCAAGGGATTCTCCTCGCAAGTCTTGTGGAGTGCATCATATCCCAGCTTACGCGTCTTGGGGTTTGTTCATCTGGCAGCTTTTGGCAACATGCTGACATAACGGCACTGCACAGTCTTGCGCAACCTTTCCAGGTGTAGTGTTGGGTGTGGTTAGTTCTGTGCGATCTCGGCCAGGTGCATCAGCACACAATGGTACCATTCAACTAGCTTTTTCGCATAGTCTTTAGGTTACTACGATTTTCTCGTCCTTAACTACTAAGTGTAGGACTTATCCCCTCTGGGGAAATTGCTTCTTGTAGACGTTTGGCTTGTCCTGAGGAGCTTCTTGATATCGTTGTCGTCTTATCTGACGATGTTCGATCTCGAGAACGAGAGAGGGAACTCGCTAGGGAAGTCCTCTCGTACTGCAGGCCATGAGTTCAGCGATCTCGCTGTGCGCCTCATCTGTTCTGAAAACAAAAAACGCCGTCGTTGTTGGAGATGTTAAGTCTCGACAACGCATCAGCGACAATGTTCTTTCCCCTTGATTACCTTAGTTCAGGCCGTATTCTTCCAGAATAAGGCGCCAACGCATTACGCGATCGGTATTGAAAGTTCTTGCAGGTTAGAGATTTCTTGTGGTCCGTATTGTACGACGATCTTCTGTGCCCAGAAGAATGTTACGGAACTCCCCCCCCCATCTTTAGAGTTTCCTAACGATACTAGAGAAGTTCCTCTCGTAACTGTGTAGACAGTGCTCTGATGCAGGAGTTGAGCTTACTGATCTCTCTCTTT
>CAICTM010002918.1:0-10403 GCA_903772945.1 Seminavis robusta | reverse complement strand
ATCTAGGATCGAGTCGCGAATAAGGCTAAGAGCCGTGTATTGCAAAAGCTCCTTTCCAAGGGCTGCAGTGTCCATACTCTCATCGTCCTTATTATCATCATCATCATCAGAAGCTTCTTCCTCTCGTTCTTTCGGCGGTACTTCCTCTTCCTCTTCTTCCTCCCCAGAGGGAACCTCCGCCTCTTCACTAGCCTTCTTCTTGGTGTTGGCCATGGTCTATCAGTGCAGTAATAACAATAACAATAAAGAACTAGCTAGCGAAATGAACAAGAGGCTAGCAGCGAAATCAATGGCTCTAGCGAAATCCAATGGCTAGCGAAATAGCGAAATCCAAAACGAAAACGTTGGTTAGTCGAAACGTTTAGTCGATCGTGGTAGATAACGTTTTTCTTAAAGTTTATACTAAAATATCGACTAAACTGGTTAGTTGAAGATTTAGTCCGTGGCGGGTAGACACCTCCGTGACTAAAGGGTACGGACTAAATCTGCGACTAAACAAGGTGCTAAAGTACTCCTTTAGTCGCTACTTTAGTCGCTCCGGTAGAGACCGGCCTGATGCCTTCACCGCAGTGACCATGGGAAATCTAACGACAAAAGCGCTCATTTAGCGCCAGGAAATGCCTTCTTACTGAGTGGAACATATGGACCATCCCATTGTGTGAAGAAGATGGCGTCGTGGCTGGTCGACCTCCGGAATTGCTCGTTTTCCACTCAACTCGAGACTTTTATCTTACCATTGAGCTGGTGAAGTCCCAAAAACCAAGCGATACAATCTGAATGGATCGCCACCGCTTCGATTCAACTCAAGATTTCCTTCTTCAGAGAGTCCATGGGATGGATACCACCGATTCTCCAAGGCAGGTTTTGGAGGCGAGTGGATAATCCAGTCGACCGAGGACGCTGCGGTTACTCTTCAAGTGGCAAAATTGAAGTCTTCCTCAGTTGAGAGCCGCTCATGAAGCGAGATGTTCGCCTGCCGTTTATTCTATCCTGAAGGAAAGCGCGAGGTTTATGTTCATCACCATGGCAGCAAAAACAACGCACGCTACGGCCGCAGCCACTTTCCTGCTCCTGTTGAAAAGGTGTGAACTTGAACGCACAATTTCTCTAATTTAATCAATATCCTTCCAGCTCTACTGTCTAGTAGACTGGCTATTTGTTTCGTTTTCTCTTTCTCTCTCGTTCAGATTGTGAGCTCTACAACTGAGCTCCGATATGCATACATATACCAGGATCTTTCGATCCTCTGTTTCTCGCAGTTTCATCTTGCAGATAGATCTCGTCGATCTATCTTCCTGAAGTGCATGGTTGGCCCTGGAGGGCTTTCCCACTTTACTAAACCTATGGACCTTCATCCGTCCATTCATTTGTTCCATCCCGTCGCTCCTTGCATTCATCTCTTCCACCTAACTTCCTAACCTTTGTAGTTGCATCATCTAGACGACCATTGTCCTCGTTCCTTGTACACCTGGCCATCTGATGATGATCGGATACCCATCTGATTTGAGTCACACATCCCCAATCACGAACCGTGATTGTGGATCCCGAGTCGTCTGTCCGTCATACGAAAATACCTTTCTAACATGCTCCGGTGCTTCCCGTGGTCATTAGGGTTGGGGTTTTGACTAAGAGGTCGGCTTGCTTGTACTTTCTGTGACAGCTGGTTCTTGTTCTTTCTGTACAACCGGACGATGACGGAGCTTCTCGAAATTGACGGCGTGAGCAGTGGAGGAGCAACGTCGCCGCTCACCAGTTGCAACCACCTTCAACCGCGCTCTACCGACCCCTTGTTCTACTGCATTTTTAACACCTTTTTACCGCGCTGTGTCGACCTCTACCACTCGCGACAGTCTGTTCTTGTGTGTGTTTTACAATACAGTACGAACCCAGTGACAATGGTTGTGCTATTTAAAAAAATAGTACCGCGGCAATCCGTTCGTACCGTTCGTACATGTACCCCTTGTAAAGATTTTAACGTACAGTCGTACCGTATTAGTACCGGTAGAAGGGAGAAGCCAACCTTCTGACGCATAAAACCCCCTACTTTGTGCTTCAACTGACGTATAAAGTCCCCGACTTTAAGCACGATTAAGGCACAAAGTCCCCGACTTTAAGCACGATTAAGGCACAAAGTCCCCGACTTTGTGACGATTAACGCACAAAGTCCCCGACTTTGTGCACGACTGACGTATAAAGTCCTCCACTTTGTGCACGATTAAGGCACAAAGTCCCGGACTTTGTACACGATTAAGGCACAAAGTCCCCGACTTTGTGCACGACTGACGCATAAAGTCCTCTACTTTGTGTACGATTAAGGCACAAAGTCCCGGACTTTGTACACAATTAAGGCACAAAGTCCCCGACTTTGTGCACGACTGACCCAAAAGTCCTCTACTTTGTGCACGATTAAGGCACAAAGTCCCGGACTTTGTGCACAATTAAGGCACAAAGTCCTGGACTTTGTGCACAATTAAGGCACAAAGTCCCCGACTTTGTGCACGACTGACTTGTATTCCTTGGGAGAAACAAAGTCTTCCTTGTAAAACGTCACAAAGGTGTCTCCATTGGCAAATCGAGCCGTGCCATGGATATGATCATCGGTAATACAGTATCCGATCCTCCCTTTTTACCATCCAACCAAATAAAGTTGGTGACACTCTGTCTGGCTGATTTCAAAATTCTATGGAACAGTTATTTGAACAATACTGCTATGGTAGTGTAGTTCCAGTGAACTCTAAAATAGCCACATCGTTGATTTCAATACGGGTTACTATCAGGGGCGGATCGACGGATCGCCCTACCGGTAGCAGCATACAATAGTGTGGACTTGTCTCTTGTACTGGCGGTACACCGAGCACTCACAAAGTCAATGAACAGGTGCGTACGATGAAAGAAAAACAAATACAAAGTAGACAGGTGCGTTTGATGGTGAGAAATCGAGTGACAGTCACTACTAGGGGTGGTGGGAAATCCATTCGATTGGATCGATTCGATTCCGATTCATTCTGGATTGGATCGCGATGGTGATGCGGTGATGTGGTGTTTGGCGCTGACACTTCCTGTACCGGTCTATAAGCAACGCTCAAGAAGGCCGACTGGATCATGAGCAAAGAATGTCAATGGCATTCGCGACTGTCGCGAAGCCTTGACTTGCCTTCAAGACTTCCCTTTCGGTGTCGGATCATGGCTGAATGGATCATGTCGATTTGGATTGGGTACCTAGACGGCGACGACGATGCAACACTACTACATGGATTACTATCTACCTACACGCATACACTGGATTGCCCGCGGTTGGAGGCTGGCGACAAAGCCTGGATACTGCAGCCTCCACACTGTTCCTGGCTCTCCACTACTCTTCTCCATCAGAATGCGAAGGATGACCACCTATCTTCCAGTGCCTAGCTAGTGAAGACGTGGCGTGGATTGAACTTTCAGACAACTTTGTGTTGTTTGTTGTTACTGTACTAGCTACTTGTATGTTGTTGAAGTTCCAGTCTCAATCAATCAATCCAATGACGTCATAATTGAATCCCGTGGACACGGCAAAACGGTATTGGGTGCAATCCCGTGGACGGGCAAAAACGGTAATAGGTTCAATCCCGTGGACGCAAAAAAACGGTATTGCCAATCCCGTGGACGGGGTAAAACGGGATCCGTACAAGTTGGTGGACGGCGTAGGATTCTACGTGGTCACTTGAGAAGCGTCCACGGGACTGCGTAGAGTCTACGTGATCTCAGTACACATTTTAAGTACAAATGACTCGGAATGACTCGGTCATTGTAAAAACCAAAATGACCGGGTGGACAGCGTCCACCCCGTAGAAATGTACAGAAAAGGTACCACGCTTTATGACCCCATTTCACGGCGTCCACAGTCATTGCTCGAATTTGAAAGGTGGACGCGTCCACCACTTTAAGTGGACGCGTCCACCACTTGTTTAGCGTCCACCAAATCGAAGAATAGCGTCCACACGACTCAACACGGCGTCCACCCAGTCGAAAGGTCTCACAGCGTTTTGTGTGGGAGTCAACTGCTGCCGAAAGCCATCATGTCGATCTTTTTGGAATGCGTAGAGTGCATGATGTAGCAAAGCTCAGCCGATCTTTTTGGAATCCGTAGATCGCAGGTAACCATAGTACAATACACGTAGCGCGTCAACGCTACTCTAGTAGCAAACGAAAGGCGGTGCAGTTTTTGAAAGCTTCAGTCTGAGCTGACAAAAACCAACTCTTCGTTGTCTGATCGACCAAGAGTTCAAATTCCAACAGAATCCTTTCGTTCATGCCCACGGCATTTCTCAAATCGAGATGCAGCTCACTTTCAACGGGGATATCCTTGATATCTTTTGCTGGCTCTATGTTGTGACGACCATGATCTATGTACGATCATGATGCCGGTACGACTGTACCCACTGGGAAGGGCGATCGCTTGGAGGGTGGTGGTGAAGGGAGTCCCTCTGGTGCAGACGGTGCTGGTAACTCTAAGACCCCTCCCACCGCTACTAGTGGACGTGCCAGTAGTCGCCCTCCCTTAACCCCTGCGGACGTAATGGACAAGTGCAACCAGCTGAAACATTGTCGGACAAAAAGATATCCAACGCATTGAGCAGCAGCAGGCCAACAAACGAGAACTGACCAAAAACGCGAATGCTCGGTTCGGCACTGACGAGGAACGATTGGCGGAAAGAAAGGAAGGGAAAACCCGTGCAGGCCAAGCGGAGATTTTGGCCCACTACAGCTGCATCGCTGCCTACGAAGCTGAAGCCAAAGAAAAACTACAGCAAATGCTGGATCACGAAGCGCATCTGGAAGCTGATGAGCGCGATAGGGAGATAGCCGCGGTGGATATGGAGTTAGCCGCCCTCGAGAGCGCACAAGCCGAAGAAATGAATCAAGCCGAAGAAGAGCAAAAGCAACTCCGCGATCGCCATGCGCATTTGCTAGCCGAGCTCGATAGGCTCGACGAGAGCGCTTCTGACCAAGAAGAGAATCTCCCTCCTCCTCAGTAGTCCAGCTAGCAACCTGATAAGAATCTATAAATCGTTGAGTTGCAATATTATCCCCGTTGAACGTGAGCTTCTTCTTGAGGGATGTTTGGAAGGACGTTGGTATGAACGTTTCTACCCACGGTATCTCTTCCTATCACCCTTCAAGATGAAGCTCACGTTTAACGGGGACAGCTCTATTTGACCATGATCATGCCCACTGCACTGGACCTCTGTGGAAACGTCATTCGTGGCAAAATACTTAGGAGACGATACTCCGAGGAATAGGAGATTATCGAAATGATTTAAGAGACGAAAGCAATCGTCTCCTATATTTAGGAGACGATTCAGTAGGAGACATTCCAATTAGGAGACGAAAGTTTCGAAATAGGAGACGATCCGAAAGATTTAGGAGACGATACCATACAGTTTACATGGTACACTTAGGAGACGATCCGTTGAGAATAGGAGACGATCCGTTGAAAATAGGAGACGTTTTAAGAGGAGACAAAAGATTTAAGAGACGATCCGTTTCGTCTCCTATTTTTAGGAGACGAAATCCATTAAATAGGAGACGATCAAAAGGATTTAGGAGACGAAAAGTAGCACGACTCGAGTTTCCACAGAGGTCCTGGACCGTCCGACGGTTATCACTCAGGATTTAAAAAACTCAAATTTTCCACGACTGATGACCGTTTGAAACATGCCCTTTAAACATGCCCTTGAATCTTCAACATGCCCTTAAACATGCCCTTAAAACATGCCTTCTATGCCTCGAAACATGCTTTTAAGCCTTCATTAAAACACCATAGAACATGCCCTTATCACCAATGAACATGCCCTTAAATAAACATGGCCTTAAAACATGCCGTTAAATCGTCAACATGCCCTTAAACATGCCTTTAATTAAATAAACATGCCCTTAACATGCCCTTAAAAACGATAACCAGTGGTGGCAGTTTTAAAGCCTGAGCGAAAACCGTCGGACGGTCCTGGTGACGGTAGCTCGGCCACGCATATTAGCAAGCTGACTCTATGACCCCCAGATCCTACCTATCCATCGATTTTTCCCAAAATCCCTCAAAATCGTCTCATCGTGGAACCATTGTTAAGTGGACTTGTGCATGGTTCAACAAACTTCACTCAACCCTTGCTTAAACGACTGAGTACATATTTGGCGAGATAGAGCAGTTTATAACATGGATTTGCATAATAAAACGGTTAAGTAGAGGAACATGTGCATCCTTCTGATGATGTCACACGTAGAAAGCCTACCACAGCCCTGTAGAGGCCACTTCAGTACTGGGGAAATCGATAGACCTACGGGATCTGGGGGTTATAGACTCCAGCGAAAAAGTTGAGAATTCTCAAACCTACTGGCTCCAACACAAATCTGAAGATCAAGTTGAGAATTCTGCAATCACCCTAACCCAAACCATCAAAAATCCTGCTGCTGATTCTGAGGAGTTATCACCTTTTTCAAAATTCTCAACTTTTTCGTCACAGTAGCTTGCAACTACTACAAATGGGGCCCTCTAGTGGAAGATGCTGTCATGATGATAGCAGAAAAGCTCCCTTCATGCCATTGCATTGGTTCTGCATGACACCGTCGGCAACATTCCCTTCCGAATGCCCCAGCCTTCACTGCTTCGGAGCTGTGCCAACAGACAGTCTACGGCACCGGTACAGCTGGAGTCATCAGCTACGACCTACTCCTGTCCAGAGGTGTTTACATAAAAATGTAACCCAACAATGAGGCGACTATTACACTAATTGTTCGACAACAAGAACAAGCTAAGTAGCAGCTATGCTTTATGTGTATGGAAGCATCAAGGAACGAAGACCCCCACCCAGCAAGCTCCAATAGTTAGCTGTGCTCACTCGATTGCCCCAAATCCCTCAAGAGCTTGGTGAAATGCAACAGCACACTGGGACTCTCGTCGTTCGCTTCGGGCTTTCTATCCGTTCCCAGTGCATCCTTTTCGTCCATAATCCCTTGCACGTAGGCTTGTTTTTCGCATTGGGAAGACACAGAGCGGCAAGCAGCTTCCAGCAGCACGGGTCCGTTGGTAACAACCTCTCCACAAGACCTTTGTCGTCGTTGTTCTCGTAACACAGACACCAAGTTCTTTACTCGGTTCAATTTGCGTTGCTTGGATCCTTCCACAGTGTACGACTCGAGTCCCCGAAACTTGGTGGATACCGGTTGTCCAAATTCATTTAGAAAGTAGTAGTAGTCCAGTGATTCTGCAATCCCAAAGGCAGCTTCCCGCATGACATCTTTCTCCCTTCGGCCGTACCAGGTTGCCTCCATTTCGTCTCCGGTATATGAGAATCGGTTGGGAACCTCGCGAATTTGAGGAACCAAGTCGAACGAGACGCAATGAAAGCCCACTGAGCAACTAGAGTCGGAAGAGACATGGAAGCAGCAACTGTCGGTTTCACTGGTATCACATCCGTCCTCGTAGTCATCATCATACGATGAGACCACGGTAGGAGCGGTCACGACACTCTGATCATCCACCTTTGACAACATGTTGATGGATGTAGCTTCCAGTCCATCTTTACGTGCGTTAGCTGTCTTCAAGATACCCACGCTTTCGTTCAGCCCTTGCCCATCGTTGCTGCCAACACAGATAAGTTCAGTCATCATGGTGCCAGATGTTTTCAAATCTGGTGGTAGGCAACAGCGTAAAATGTAGCACAACAATGGAAAAGTGAGAATGGAGTTCGGAGGTCCAACAAAGAAACACCCGCTGCCAGTCGAACAACCTGCACAACAGTAACTAAAACTCTCCTGCAGTTCCATCTTCCTCCCTCTAAATAAAACAACTCACTTTCCAGCCTCTATTCCAGAAGTACTTAAAAGTGCATAAGCTGCTAGCTGCTGCCCCTAAAAGATCGGATTCCTTTTGCAAAGATACTTAGGGAAGCTTTACATCAACTGAAGCAGAGAATCCGTGTTGAGTAAAGAAATAAATAAATCATACCGTATTGCTGCAAAGTCCGTGGTTGCCAGTTCAACTGCAACAATGACTTTTACAGACTTCGGAATGTGTGACGGTACAGGACTCGAGTCGATCTCGGTTTCGAGGTTCGAGGTTTTGAGGCAGACCACTGGTAAGCACAAAAATTGTTATGGCTCTAGCTAGACTACTGTATCTAGCTAGCTACCTAGTAGTAGATTGATTGGTGATCTTTAACAGGAGGCCACAACACTGTGTCGCTATCATACGTCGCTCTTGTAGCCAGAGCTGGCCCTTTTGCATTATTCATGCCGCTGCCAGGTTTCAGGTTTCACACAATGATTAGTAACTTTAAAACATCTAATGAGCTACTTCATGCCGCTGCCACGTTTCCCTTGAGTTTCAAGAGTTAGTTGTAAGGCAGCAGCTGCTAGCTAGCGACGTCGCTTCAAGCAATCGATAGCTTGGAACTTGACGGGGATAAGGAGCTTGCCTTTTGTAAAGCTGGAGCTCTTTACTACATGCACCGTAGCTGTGATTCAATTCACCTTTCTAAATCAATGCTCTTAGGCAACACGGCGGCTCGAAGACCTACGAGCAACGTGGTGAGCCGAGAAGGACATTGTTGAATGTCATCCCTCCATGGAATAAAGAGGCGTGTCTGAAGCTGCCAAAGGAAGGTGGGTACACGGAAATATTGACTTGGGCCCATGATAATGGTTGACCCGGGGATGTGAAGACCTGTGCTGCTGCTGTACATGACAGCCATTTGAACCTTTGGAGTGGGCTCGTGACAAAAGCTGGCAATTTATTGAGGATGCATGCTCTGAAGCTGCCAAGGTGGAGCGACACTTTAAAATATTGAAGTATGCTCATAAAAAGGGTTACGCCTGGAATGAAAGCACATCTTTGGCTGCCAATGGAAAAACAACTTGGCATGTGAGGAAGCTGCCAAAGGTGGTCAAGTGGAATGCCTCAAATATGTGCATGAACATGAAATGGTAACACGTGTGGAGCTGCTGCAGCCTGAGGCCATTGGAATGGCTGCCCATGGGATGCACCTAGGGGTGGCCAATTGGCAGTTTGTTTGATATGGGCTCGCGATATTGGTTGTCCTTGGGATGGAGAAACCTATGGAGCCGCTGCTCGCGGAAGCGGGAGTTCCCATGTTCTTGACTGGATTGCTGAAAAAGGATGCCCGTACCGTTTTAGGGCTGGATCTCGATCATTTCGTTGGCCGGCTGCTGTTCTTGTAGCCAGCCACAAAGGGATTTAGGAGATTGGATTCTACATGGTGTGTTGTTTCTGCTCTAGTTGTTGTTGTGCCCTACTACAGATTGTGTTGCGTGGTTGATTGAACCATTCTTGTTGGCTTAAGCGTCAGCCTGAGACCATGACATACCAATGTGGCAGACACCAGCTAGAACGTTGCCACAGGGCTGGACCTGGCATCCCTCTGTATCCTCATGAAACTCTGTTCTGCAGCCTTTCCTGAACTGCTGGAGTGAGCTCGCGGCTGCCTGTGCAACCCAGAAATGTTGAGCATGCCTGGTGGGTGATGTGGGAATGCAACGCAACCACCATGATTGCTGCTCCGCTCGACTAGCTAGCTAGCTACCGTAGTAGTTTTTTGATTGGCGAGTTGGTCTTTTAAAAAATAAAGATCTTGAAACCTCGCAGAAGTCCTGGCTGTCAGCCGTGCAAAAAGTAAGGGCTTATGCGTCAGACGTGCAAAAAAGTAAAGGGTTTATGCGTCAAAGTGACAAAAAGTAGAGGGTTTCTTGCGTCAGACGTGCAAAAAGTTGAGCGTTTCAAGTCAGTCCTGCAAAAAAGTCGAAAGTTTATGCCTCAGTCGTGCAAATTGTTGTGGACTTCTTGCTCCAGTCGTGCAAAAAGTTGTGCGTTTCAAGTCAGTCCTGCAAAAAAGTCGAAAGTTTATGCCTCAGTCGTGCAAATTGTTGTGGACTTTTTGCTCCAGTCGTGCAAAAAGTTGTGCGTTTCAAGTCAGTCCTGCAAATTGTTGTGGACTTTTTGCTCCAGTCGTGCAAAAAGTTGAGCATTTCTAAGTCAGTCGTGCAAATTGTTGTGGACTTTTTGCTCCAGTCGTGCAAAAAGTTGAGCATTTCTAAGTCAGTCGTGCAAAAAAGTGGTGAGTTTGTGCAAAGAATTGAGGGTTAAATGCATCAGGCGTCAAAAAAGTGGGGGTTTCTTGCGTCAGTCGTGCACAAAGTGATCCGTCTTGTGCGTCAGCGTACACAAAGTATGGGTTTTATAAACATGATGAACTATGATCTATGATAGCTATTAGCAGCAGAGAGCTCGCGGCTACTACTACATGTATGTAATACCGTATCATACGGTACTGGTACCGGTACAGTCGTACCCAAAAATGTCCAGCATGCCAGGGTGATGGAGCGATGCAACGCAACCACCAAAACTGTTGCTCCCC
>CAICTM010002917.1:0-10404 GCA_903772945.1 Seminavis robusta | reverse complement strand
TCCATTCGGAAGTAGTGCCCATTGTAGTAGGCTCGGAATTTGGCGATACCTTTTGGGAGGTTCTGGGCGGCGGATGACGCGTGTATCCATGGCACACATTTGACACCGTTCTCTGAGGAGTCATATCTCCCCGCAGTAGATGTGGGGTCGGTCCTGTACAGTTGCCTTAAGAACAAGGCAGTGTGCTGCTGTGATAGCTCTGATCGTTGCTTCCCGCCAAGCTTTCTGTCAGAGGAGATGGCTGCGTGGCTGGGCATCGTCACAGTGAAGTATGTCTTGTACTGGGGTTTGCCACGTGGGGGTTTGTCAAAGACTTCTGGGTCTTCCTTCTGGTCTGTCTCCTTGGTGTCTTCGCTGTTGGTCTTTGGTTTGCCTTTCCGTTTGAGGGCCGTGGCAGCACCTGTTTTCTTGCCCGTGGCGGGTTCTTTGGGCTTCTTCTTGAGCCTGTAGGCAGAGCCCATGATCTCGTGCATGATGGTGATGAGTCTGTCGGTGATGTTGGGGTTGATAAAGCGTTTCTTGTCAGCGTCCCATTGGGGGGAGGCTGATGGGTCCGTGAGTGCTAGACGGAGTCCCAGTTTCATTGTCTGTGTTTTATCAATTTTGTGTTCGAAGTGGTATGTATCGGCTGTTTTCCCTGTGTACGCCTTGGTCATGACTTCGTGTAACATGCTCATGCTCCATTCGTGTGCTGGGGTGACCTTGGTCCGTCCTTGTCCGTCCTTCACTGGTGTCCCCTTTGTATCCATCATGCACATCTCTTTTTTGCCAAATTCGGAGGCTTCCATCAATCGTAGTACTGCCGAGACATTTCTATCGCTTCCTCCTCTGGCAATGTCGCAAGTATTGAAGGGCTGGAGAAGGTTGATGTTCAGTCGTGATCCAGTGCCGTACCATATTTTGGTGGTCGGTGTAGGGTCGCCTATGATGCACAGGTTCCTCCGGATCATTTCCTGTGTGACTTGTGTGGCCGCTTCATCATTGTCTTGTTTGGCCGTCTCTGCCTTCTTTTGTGGCTTGTCCTTGTCGGGTTCTGGTGTGGGTTTCTCTGGCAGAGTCTCTGGTGGGTCATCAGTTGTCTTGTCTGGTCTGGTTTTGCTTCCTGCTTGCTTCTTGGGATATTCCGTCAGTTGTGCATCTTCTTGGGCGGCCTTAGGCAGGGCGGCAGTCCTGTCATCCTCGCCGTCTACCTCGTAGATGCTGACTGACTTGGGAGTCTTTGGTGTCTCCCGGTGTGAGTCGTCATCTGTTTCAGTGGTTTCGTCTTGGTCGACATTGACTGCCGGTTCGCCTGGTTGGTTTGTACTGCAGCTTGTGGAGCTGGATGAACTTGCTGCAGCTTCAGGTCGGCGGGTGGCTCTGGCTGTGGTGTGGTCATCCGTGGGGATGTTTTCGAACTGGATTTCAGTTTCTGGGTTGTGTGGCAGGAAGTTGTTGGTGGGCAGTCCGGTGTCAGGTGTTTCTTCGTTTCCTGGCGTGATCTTGTGCTTGGCCGTGGTCTGGTGGGTTCCTGCATGTCTCGTTAGGTCTGGGGGTGTTGCCATGATGTCGTCACCTTCGTTCTGGGGGGCACCATGTTGCATAGGCTCTCCCCCTGCTTTCATTGCCTTGGGTGTGGGGTCGGATGTTGGTGATTTTTCCGTTGGGTTGGGTGAGTCCTTGTTTCTTTTAATTCGGCGCCGCCTTGGTGTTTTCTCTGGGGATTTTGCGTTGGATTGCTCTGGGTGTGCTGGTTTGGGTTTGGTCGCTTGATTGTTCGGCTGGGGTCCCTTCTTTTTCTCCTTCTTGTGTTTTCCTTGGTTTGGTCCCTTGTCAGCGCCTTTGGGGGGTGCAAAGTGGTTGTAATGCCCTTGTGAATCGAAAGCATAGTTGGGCGGTGTATCATCTTCGAGTTTGATACGGTTGTACCAGTCGTCATGATCACTGTGTCTGAAGTCGAGAACCTTGGGATCCCATAACTCGCCAGATGTCAGAATGACATGGGTGAGTGTCTCAAGTTCTTTGTCAAAAGGAGGGCACATTCGCATGTACGGAAGCCCATTGACAATATCCAGAGGAATGATGAAGCCATCGTTGGTGTGGATGCATTGCCTGCCACCACATAGGAGGGATCGATCATCTACGCGGTTTTTGTAGTGCTCGATCTGACCAGATGCATGGATGGTACGGTTGATACCATGGTAGGCATATTGGCGGAGCACAACTATGATGGGACCTCGGTGTGAGGTGACTTTACCAACGCCGTCAACGATCTTCAGGCCATTCATTTCATGGTTGTCAATGCCAGTGACATCAACCTGCCGTTGGTGTGTAACCGTGATGCGAGCATCCTTACCAAGGATCCCGCCGTTGGCTCCCCTATCAACAAGGGAACCACGATCGTTCTTATGCTGAACCACAGTAGTCTGAACTGCGTATCGGTATAGGGAACGAGTGTTGTCATCTGCATCGGGAGGTACCGCCGAAGGAGGGGTGTGACAGTGTACCCCGGAAGGTATGGCAATAGCCGTTTGTGAAGAGGCCTGTGGACCACATTGGCTTAGCGTGTTCCGGCCTGATGAAAATCCTGCTCGTCATCGGAGTCTTGAAGAGCAGCGAAGGAGTTGGATGCATCTCCAGTGCGAGACTGTTGGGATACATTGGAGGGGCGGTAGAAACTGTCAGAGCTCCTGGATTCAGATGAGCTGGATGAGAGCAGATCCTGTCTGTAACCAGGTGGTGACATGAGGTTGCAGATAGATCCAAGAGTGCCTGTGGGCGTCGTGGATGGTTCCTTCTTCTTGGTCCTGCCCTTTTGTCCTCGAGGTTTGGAAGAGGTGACAGTAACGAATCCAGAAGAGTCTGGAGTGCCGTCAGAGACCGGTGTTGTTGTGGAGACCGTGGGGGCGGATGCGGCAGAGGTTGTCGTTATTGCTGTAGGTGCGAGTGCAGCAGGAGTCTGTCTGAGCACTTGGCGTTGTCTGACAGCCTTGCGGATTCCATGGGTGCCCTTGATGTGGCGCATGGAGGGGTCTTCCGGGAAGTCAGCCTCGCTTGGTGTCGCGAAACTGAGGTCGGTGTCAACATCGGCTCCAATATCAGAGGAAGGATCGAGTTGGAGTTGGGAAATATCCAGCGCTAGGGACTCTGGATCACCAGCGGGTGTCTCTGCAATGGGCGCCTCCTCGACGGGTGCTTCTTCCGCTGTAAGATTGGCCAAGAGCTGTTGTTCATGCTCGGTGGCAGCTTGACACTGATGAAGCAAGAGTGTATCGTCAGGTTGCTGAATCGGATGGTACGGTGGTGCCATGAGTGGGCCAATCACAGGAAGTGCCGTAGGTTCCAGCTGTGCTTCCAGAGCTAAGGAGACGCGTTGACGTGTCCAGAGGTCGAAGGGTTCATCGCATAGAACCTGCGGTTCGAAAGTGTGGTACCCTGTGTGGTCCTCTTGGATTTGCTGTTGGATACTTGTATCAATAGCCTCGTATTGGGAGGTACCGTAAGCAAACTGTGAGAAATCCTGAGCAGTGGGTGGGAAGATTGTTTCTCCATCGTCGAGTGCGGGCATTGGAGGATCCGCTTCGTTGGGTACGTCGAGGAGGTCCACCGGCGTCGTCGTAGTCTCACGAGTGGTTTGTGTTTGGTTGTCCTCGGATCCATCAGAGAGATATACGAAGGGCTGCCAGTCAGGATCAATCTCTGGCTCGCTGAACAACATTTCGTGGGAGTAGGACTCGTAGGATGAGCGATCAACCTCGTGAACTCGTACCTCGCGTGGAGCCGTATTGGGCGGCTGTGATAGGACGGGCGCGATGTCACCAGCAAAGGACGGTGGCGTTGAATGCGTCTTGTTGCACGCGAGCTGCAACAGGTCGGTGTCCATCTTGTTGGACTTGGTTTGGTGCGAGGACACTTCCAGGTTGCCTGCTCGTGGCGTGGTGTTGCCCACGTCGAGGAAGTCATGGGAGTTGACTGAGCGGGATGGGCGTGATTGCCCAGAGTTGTGCTGACTATGTCGAACAGCTAAGTCAGCCGTGGGTGTAAATTACTCGTTAGTTTAGCAAACTATGGCCACGGAGTGGCTTTTATGACGCGGGCAAGTGGTGGGGAAGCCCCCACCTAGCTGAGTCGTCATCTACTTATTTGCCCAATCAACATGACCTCATCCACTGGCCCAACGTGGAGCCAGCACCAAGTAGACAGATGCCCTGGGTAGGGGGGTGAGCACATTGATAGGGAACCTGCAGCGCAAAACCTGGGTTACAGGGCTTACACAGGATTTTTGTCGGTATTGAAACATTATCACCAAAGGGACCGTGAGGACAGTTAGATTGCAAGACCAAAGAGTGCTCGCCAGAAAGTGTGTCTGGGTGATCAGGTCCCAAGCTGTGGCAAGGGCTTGGCATGCAAGGCAAGATGCCAGCAGAGCCCGTAGGAGGTGGTATCCTCAGCTGGACCAGAGCAGGGTGTAACCCATCCAATGCACAAAAATTGTTAGATGAGGCCAACAAGCAGGCAAAAGATGGGGTCAAATGACACACTGGCAGTGTGTGGTTCCCAGTAGGGAGGCACAGTGGCTGCTGGAGTGTTGTGGGCTGTTCGAGGGTTGTTGAGTCAATAGAAGGAGGATAAGGGGCACTGGAAGTGGGCTGGCCAGGGGCAGGAGGGAATCTGTTGGGTTGGAGTGTTGTTGTAGGAGTTGGGTATGTAGCATGGTTGATGGTGTGTTGTAAGTAGAGGCGTGCCTGTTTCAAGGGTGAGAACAAAGGCATTCTCCCTGATAGGGTAGGGTGTGATTCGGAAGGGTGTGTCTCAAGATGGCTGCATGCTCTAGGAGCTGTTGGCTGATCATCTGGGAGTGGTGTTGGATAATCTGCGGGGGATGATGGATGTGGTTGGTTGGGTGAAGTGTGGGAGTGGGGGGTGTCTGGAAGGACCTTGGTTTTGAGTGAAGTGTGGGTAGACTGGGGAAGTCATGTGGGTGGTAGGTGGGTTGGTGGAGAGATGTGTATCCTGGAGTGTTACTGTAGTGTCGTTGCTTAACGCAAGCAATGGAGGTGCTTGTGAGGTGGCGAGATGATGATGTAGAAGGGTGTATTCAAGGGGCAATGCACTGAGGCACTGGTATCAGGTTTATATCAAGTTGTTGGGTTTTTGTTGCACTGGATCAAGGCTGTGGCCAAGTCTGGTAGGTATACCACTACCTGAGGAGAAATATGTATCAGAGCCAAAGGCTTTAGGGATTCTTTCAGGGAAAACTGGAGAAGTCAGCTATAGCCAGTAGAGGAGTGGTGGGGATCAAGGGGTGTTGTTGGTTGATGGGGCTTGTTTCTGATGACACTGTGTTGTCTCAAGGCTGGTACTAATCTGTTGTAGGGATGCAAATGCAAAGAGAGTCAAGCCAGATGTGGAGAGGGTACTCGATTCAGGTGGATGTGGAAAGTCACTGGAGAGTCACTCAACAATAATGAGAGAGAGATAGAGTCAGTTATGTATTAATCTATGCCACACCACGCTGCAGTTCTGTCTGGGCTCAATCTTTGGAGTCACACTCAGTAGGAGTCAGGTGCAGTAGAGAGAGGTGGCTGTGTCATTGAAGTGTTGCACAATCTAGCCAAACACGCTAGAGGGGAAGCTTTTGTAGTTGTTCTTGTGGGGGTAGGATCCTTTGGAGGGGAGCTGGGTATCTCAGGGGGGGCTGTGGAAACTCGAATAATCAGCCAAGCTGGAGATACAAGACTCAAGTCCTTACAGGAACTCTGTTGTTGTTTGTTGTTCCTCTGGAGAGGAGTTAATATCAATGGAGGGTGGTAACGTAGCAGGTGTTGATCAGTCAATCAGTCTGATAGGGATAGGACTGTTGGATCAGTAGTATCAGTTCCAACAAGGCGTCGGGAGAAACCACTAGTGGCCGGTGAGAAGTAAGAATACAGGTGTAATTCTTTTCTCGGTGGTCACTGCAGTATCTCGTGAAGTCCTTCTTGATGAGAGGCTATCGTTCACGAGGAAGAGGTACGTATGGGAGGAAGAGGTACGTTCGGGGAGGATTCGCGGGAATCGATTCCGGAGTAGCGAGTCTTGGATTCGAATCGTAATTCGATTCGATTCCGATTCGGATTCGCGTTCGATGAGTCTCGCCTTAGGGTAGGTTAACCGACCTTGTTGTTGGTGAAGAGGAGAGCGATCGTTCGAAGAAGAGATCGGCCGACAATGGGATTTCTTCGGCCGTCAGGAGCTTAGTTCAGAAGCAACAAATACGTATGGGAATTGTTTTCTGTACTTGCTGTGGAAGGCCGGGATTCTTCTTGTGTTCAATTCTCCAACTTGGCCGTCGGCGGTCGAGAATAGAAAACCCCGCTCTGTAGGATTTCAAATTGGGATGGCTTTCTAATCTGGAACCGGAGAACGCCCGTTGATGAGTCGCTTGATGGGGAGGTGCGCTTGATAGGAGATAGGAGTATCGATCCTTTTCGCTTGAAAGTTGTAAAGGGAGGAAAAAGGATGTATGTTTTCCGTGATGACGTTGAGTTGAATCCTATAGTAAAACAGTATCTTCAACAAGATAACAGAAAACAGGCTTCCTGAGGTCTTTCGCTTCGTTTCAATGCTTCAATGGTGCTAATAGGTAGTGTAATGGTATAGGTATGACGATTGGTTGTGTTTTGTTGCTATTAGTGTGTTTGTTCTTGTAGTGACAGATCCGAGGGGAGCGCTTCGGTTTTCGGTTCCCTTGAAAAAGTAGCTAAGTCAGCCGTGTAGTCAAGGATGCTCTTCTTGCCCTCTCGAGATATTATCCCATGCCTCTTGATCCGACTTGGATAACGACCGCCATGTGGTTGCGTTCATCATGACTTGCGCGGACCACGATGTCTGTCGATGGCTTCAATAGGACTCCCGGTGTATCCATATCGTGGACGAACGCCTCATAGGTGTCACAGGTTTCCGCTGTATCATCGTCGAAGAAATTTTGTGTTGGTAGGTGCGGCGACGAGCATTGCTTCAAGAGCGTGTGGACGTCGCATGATTTGCACTGTCATGCAGTTGTGCTTGCTCGAGAAGGGCTGCTCGGTATTGCTGAGTGTATACTGGAGGTGTCGCCTGCAGCTTTCTTGTTGCATTGCGAGCGTCGTACAGGGGCGAGATTTGTGCCTTGGAGATTGAGCGTTCCAAGAAACGTGCTCCCTGCTGGTCAGTGTATGGCTCGTCCTGATCTCATTGTACTGCCGAAACTGTTCGAGGAAAGTTGGAGATGAAACCGGCTTGGGACCCTCTCCATACACCTTCTGCGATATCTGCGGAGGTGAGATAACACGAGATCTTATCCGAGCGCAGGGTTGCGACCATGGACTTGGAGTAATATTCGTCAATTGCCTTCCAGATCACAGGAGTGTCCTTGTCGGTTTCGTTGGCAAGAACGACAGATCGCGCCTGTGCTTCTTGGAAGATGTCTTCGAAGGTCTTGTACATCCATTCTCGTTGTTTCTCGTCTAGTTCGACGTTGGTGACGGTGAAGTCAGAATCAATGAGGTGGGAGAGACCTTGAGATTTGAGCGTGTTGAGGAAGTTCTTCCTCCATTTGATGAAGGCTGATTCGTCGCGAAACTCTCTGAACTCCGAGGAGCCGACGGGCTTGTTGTTCTTGTCCCAAAGTGCGATTGCACGCTCCCCATCGGTCATCGTGGCATCGCTACGTCTCATTTGCTGCCATGGGACGATTTCGCCGTGTGGCTGGAAGAGTCCAACTCTGAAAGCATCGAGCGCGGTGGCCATCAGTGATACGATGCGGACGGGTGCTTTCTTCTTGAACGACCAATGGTGATACATCTGTATCCCCGCGAGCAGTAGCTTCTTCCTGGTGAGAGGTACTGGTCTTGGAGCCCCGTTGGTGTCGTTGGAAGCTTGGAGATCCATAACTTCATCTTTGGTGAGAAGTAGGAGATCCATCCATCCATCAATTCCTTGTTCAGACAGTGCGATGCGCATGTGAGATGCATTGTACCCTGTGTTGGAAGCGTCTTCGCCGCATAGGTTGCATAGGACATGCTTGAGCCTGGCTGGTTCATCGGCCATCTTGATGGAGGTGTAGCAGTGCGTAACTGTGACTAGTTAATCTGCTAACGTGAGGAAATACTACTTGAATAGAGGGATCTTGTAGAGGTAGCTACCACCCAACGAGATCAACTGCAACTATTCAAGACGAGTGCAAGGTAAATGCAAAGTTCGCTTCTTAGTAATTCATAATCTGTGTTGTGAGCTTTGATTGATGCGATCAGTAAAGCTAGTTCATAGCGTGTTAGATCAATGCATCGTGGTGGTTGATCTTGATTCATACGGAAGTCAACGTGGTATCTGCGGGAAACGGTTCGTTGGCAGGATGCTTTACTCCTGTCGAATACTCCATTTTACCATGTCCTTTGGTTTCGTTGAGAACGTGTCCTTGCCAGCGTTCTCTGTTCCATCGTGTTGACTCATAAAGCATGACTCGATCTACTCACGGATACTCTGAGTCGTGGGAGGAACTGTAATGCTTTCACTTCTGAGAGACACAGCCCGTTATTTGGGAATCTTGAAGGATTGTCTTGACGATGGCAAGGTTACAAAAGACAAATTGATCGCTGTGCTGGTGGATGAGTTTTACAAGGATCCAGTCGCTTATCGCGTGAAATGTGTTGGTACAGGGGATAAAGTTGATCCCGCGGATTTGGGCGATTTGTCGGAAGCGTCTTTCGATGTGCTGGAAGCAATGGACTCCTTTAAAGACTATGACGATGATGGTTTCTTGGACAAATTCGACATTGACAATATCGTGTAACATAATAGCCGATCTATGCACGCATTACGTAATTCTAGCTAGCTACGTAGAAAAAATCCTGTTGTCGAGGCGTAACACTCAATTTGTCCGAACGAATTTCCATACGACATACCGAATGGAATTGTAAATGCAAAGGATCATCCGATGGCTGGTAAGGCAACAACTCCGCCATCCCAAAATGGTTTGAGAGGAAACGTATTGGCATGCATCCAAATTTTGCATTATTTTCGAATGACCGAATGCCAATGATTCCTTCGATTCACTTGAAAAAAGGTTGATTGTTGATTTGGTTGACCCCGTAGCCGGCAAAATTCATGCATTTCGTTCACTCCTTGGCACAACTGGTGAGGTCACAAATCAGATTTCTGTTGATTGTGACATCATGATGCGAACAGCTGGAAGACTGGAAGACTTTGTGCGTCGTCGCGCTGCTGAACGTGATGCAAGGGAGGCCTATTTGCGTGGTCGGGCTGCTGAACGTGCCATTGTTGAAGCTGGACAAGAGATTCTGGTGGTGGAACAAGACGCTAGAGAACGCGATGACTCAAGCTTTCACTGTTGCAGTTTGGTCTTGTGGGATAATCTTGACCAGACTCGTACGAACTAGAAACCCTTCGAAAAGTCTGTGGATGGAAGGACCCCCTTTTTGATTGGTTGTTCTGTACTTTGGGTGGACTGACAGTTCTCCACTGGTTCGCCAGTTGGTGCAATGGTCCCAGCTTCACCGCGTATGATGGATTCCCCTTTCCCGACTCTCCATATGGTTGGGCTAGTTGCGATTCGGGTATGTATTGTCGTGTATCATTTTTCAGTACTGATTCTGTGCTATCTGACACTTGTGTTGTTGAATAATAGAGACCAAAAGATGGACCCATGGAAGCCCCAGTTCTCGAATGCTGGTCAAGACAAACAAGGATGCCATTTTCATGACCTTCAACAAGGCCATCAACAAGAGGGATCTTCTTGCTGATTTGTGCGAAGCAAATCAAAAGAGTGGAGGGATCTGGACGCCCGAGATTGTCAGGCGTAGATTCCAGTTTTGCTTTGGAGAAGGATGTCTTGCCAGGGGTCCGTGGCAGACTATGCGACAGTATGAGAAGGAACACAAAAAAGAGGATGAACCAGAAGACAACGAAGCGGGACCGGATGATGATGACATGAGCGGATCTGTGGTCAACCTGAGTAGCATCAACGAAGGACCGGTCAGCCCTTTGGGCAATGGTGGAATCAGTGGTGATGAAGGTCCCTTGACACAGCCTCCGGTACCCAGGAAGAGAAAGAGACTCTTCCTGCGACGTGTAAGAACTAACTTGAAGCGCGATTTTGACAGAGTTGAGGAGGACAAAAAAGAAGACGAAAAAGAATGATTGAGCGGTCACTAGTATTCTGACAGCTGGTGTGAATGTTGACCCAGCAAATAGCACGGCCTTTCTTGGCTATGCCCAATTCCCATGGTGAATTTGTCATGCATTGCAGTATCAACAGGACTAAACTGGAGTTGAGTCCATAGTGCATGAGATACCGCGGACGTATTTTGCGAGCCCTATTGCAATACACGGCTCTTAGCCTTATTCGCGACTCGATCCTAGATAGGGTTTGAGTTCGACTCATGA